>PVKN010000204.1:0-79093 GCA_004027915.1 Capromys pilorides | reverse complement strand
ACACCTCCCTTGGAAGAAATTTAGTTCAAGAGCCAGAAAACATTGTCTACAGAGGGGTAAACTGTAAAATCTTCAGCCCTGTGGGCCATGGTTCAGCCTCTGCACAGCTCTATGTTTTAACTCTGCCAAAAGCAGCCATAAATGCCACACAGAGCATGTGGACGGGCTCTGGTGAAACTTTGTTTGCACATGCAGGCGGTGAGCCACCTGTGGCCGGTGTGCCCCTTTGTCAGCCCCTATGTGGGGGCTGCTCCAAGCCAAGCCTAAGCTGTGGGCCCCATCACCTGTCATGGCATGAGGGACACTGGTGACCAGGACCCTCTGGTTCTGCATTTTGACCCCAGTCTCCGGGTTCTGCATGTCTTTCACGAGTGCTTCAATCTGCAAAACAAAAGAGAAGAAGCCTGCTGGAGGGAGCTGTTTCAGAAGCGGGTGTACACAGCCCTGAGGGAGACTCCAAGATGCCAAGGGAAGAAACCCAGGGGCCTCCCACTGGCTGCAGGTTCACATGGACACGGGGCCGTAGGCTACGGCGCAGCACCTGTGCTTTGGTGACCCAGGCTGCTCCTGGGCCGGCATGGCTCAGAGGCTTATCCTGACTAGGAAAGTCTGGCAACATTTGCAAGAACAAAAGGACTGTAACGAAAAGGAATTCTGCTGCACAGAAATTGAGACACCACCATCTGCAAAGACACAGGAGAGGGGAGGACAGGGAAGAGGGAGAGATGGCACTGGCACGGCAGGCAGAGGCCGGTCCCGGTGGATGGTGTGCCAGACGCTGGCCCTGCAGAGCATGCTGGAAATGGAGCCCCAAGGCTGGGGTGTGAGGAGGTTCACCAAGGTAGGATCAACAAGGCCCATCCAGTTAAAGTTACCACAACTGTCCAGGCAGGAGGCGACGGGGCCTGGGCCCCGCCACCCTGCCTCTCCATCTGAGCTCTGTTCTTGCAGTCCTTTTGGTCGTTTCTGGACCCCTTCTGCCTGTGCATTTAACTTCCAGGGCCATTTCACTGAGAGCAAACGACAAGGGTGCCCTGCTGGCCTACACAGGTGGGATCTCCTGCTCTTCTGCCACTCACCTCTGGCTGCCTCCAGCCGAGCCACCCCCATGGCCACCTCACTGTCCCTGGCCGTATCGAGCGTGCTCCCCGACCACCTTGGAGTGCTCCCTCTGGCTGATCCTGAGGCCTAGGCTGGTCTTCCCAAGAGACCTCTTTGGCTTGCACCCTCACCTCCTCCTTCAGGAGGCATCACAGACCATCCTACCCAAGGTTGCACCTCAAACTCTACTGCTGACTCCCCTGACCCTGTTTTTGCTATGGAATTCATTTCCTAGCACGCAAAGTAAAGTACACCGCGTGCCTACCCTCGTTCTTAGAAACCAGGCTCTTCAAAGCTGCTGTCCGGTTTGTTTGTTGTGGCTGCTGCTGTATTCCAAGGGCCTAGAAGAGTGCCTGGCCCCTGGTGGCACTGTGCAAGTAGCCAGCGCAGGAGTGAACAAGTCGGTGAAGGCAGTGGCCAGGAGGACGGCAAGGAGGCCTGTCTTTCCAGCCCTGAGGACCACCTGCTCCTGAAGGTGACTGGTGATGCAGTGAAAATGGCAGAGAATAATATCAAGGCTCATGAGTTACATGGTCAGAGTCCCCACACGTATGCCTCGGCGACACAGGCTCCTCCCTGGGTGAGAGTGTGCAGAGATTCAATCTGACTTGGAGAGCCTGGGAACATTTTCAAGAACAAATGGACCTCAACAGAAAGGGACTTCGCTGTCAGAAAGTGAGACACCACACGAAAAGGTGAGGGAGGCGGAGTGAGTGACACAGATGATGCAAAAGAAGACCTGGAGCACAGGTCAGTGGTAGAGCACCTGCCTATCCGGCCCAGGCCCTGGGCACTGAAAATAAGACAAAACAAAAAAAGAATAAAGCAAAAGGAGATGCCAAATAGTTGCAGCTCCCGTCTGGAAGCACATACTTCTGCTTTACTGTGTAGGCTCTAAAAGGAGCTGAGATAGCTATGGCATCTTGCGGGTGGCTGGAAAAGACTGCCCCAAGTCCACAAGAGACAAAGGTCAGAGACTGGAATGAAACTCGTGGGCACCCAAGAAAGTATTAAAGCCCAAGGGCATCGATAAGTTGCCCAGGGAAGCTCTAATACACCATACAGGAAGACAGCCATATCTAATTATGTTGGAAGTCATTTTAAATTTTTAAAGCTCTATAATATTTTCCAACCAGGTAAAGAAAAGAAAGAAATGGAAAAGGAAAGCAAAAGAGGCTAAGGAGACAGCTCAGTGGTCTAAGTCCCTGCCTGGCAAGTGCAAGGTCCTGAGTTCGATCCCCAGTACCACATGCCATGCCTGTTCATTCTTTCTTCCTTCCTTCCTTTCTTTCTTTCTTTCCTTCCTTCCTTCCTTCCTTATTTCCTTCCTTCTTTCTTTCTTTCTTTCTGGTTTTGAATACCTGAGTTCAAACAATCTTCCTGCCTCAGCTTCCCAAGCAGCTGGGACCACAAGTGTGTGTGCTATCACGCCTGGTTGGAAAATGCTATAGAACTTTAAAATTTTAAAATGACTTCCAAGATAATTCCAGGTGTGCTGCGCCAGACCCAGAACTGTCCATGATAGCACACGCCTGTGATGCCAGGGTTGGCGAGGCTGAGACAGGAAGATCACTGCAAGTCTGAACTGCACAGTGAAACCCTGTATGAAAACAAAAAGAAATTTTCACAAGGAAGGAAGGAAGGAAGGAAGGAAGGAAGGAAGGAAGGAAGGAAGGAAAAGAAGGCCAAACTTGAAAAAAGTAAATGGAAATAAAAATCAACTGGGAGATATTTTAAAACAAACTAGATGTTTTACTCTACTGAAAAAAAGAAATAGGGGCCAGGGAGATAGCTCAGTGGAATAAGTTCTTGCCTGGCAAGCGCAAGGTCCTGAGTTCAATCCCTGGCA
Organism: Capromys pilorides; assembly: GCA_004027915.1. Classification (NCBI taxonomy): domain Eukaryota; kingdom Metazoa; phylum Chordata; class Mammalia; order Rodentia; family Capromyidae; genus Capromys; species Capromys pilorides. Next base: position 76,143 of record PVKN010000204.1, on the reverse strand, counting down.
CCACAATAAATAAATAAATAAATAAATAAATAACTTGGGTGTTCCTCTCATATTTGGTTTGGGCCTGATACTGACAAAGCCCCTGCAGAGGTTCCAAAGGCTGCTTCTGCCCTCCCAGCAAAGCCCCCACCAAGGCGGAAACATGCTCCGGTGCTAGACGTGCTCGCCAACGGCCCACCACCCTATAGCTGCCAGGCACATCCCGAGCAACTCCAGGAAGCCAACAAGAAGCACCGTGGCCCTTGTGGTCCCCAAAAGCTCAGGCAGGTTCCTCCATCTCCAGGGCTTCATTCCCGGGGATGCCTGGAACTACTATGGGCAGCCCCAGACCCTATAGGGACTACAGTTTTTCCTACTCACATATACTTATGATAACCTAATTTATAAATTAGACCCAGTATGAAATTGAAAACATTAGTTAATAATAAACTAGAATGGCTCTAACATGTACTGTAACAAAAGTGAAGTGAAGATTCCTTTCCCCCACTCTCAGTGTGGAATTTTCCACTCAGTACATTTGGGCCAAGGCTGATCAGGGACAGTGGTTAAGTGGACAACTGTCCCAGGATAAGGTGACGTGGGAAGCAGGACAAGGTGAGTTTCCGGTATCATGAACAGCACAGTGCCGTGGTGGGGAAGCGAAACCTGATGTGTGTGAGTCACGGAGGGCGGGAAGCAGGCGGCAGAGAGCAGTGGCATGTGTAGGGGTCTCCCCAGTCAGAGAGGCACAGAAGCTCCGTACAGAACCAGCCAATGGGGACACAGATCCACCCCTGCCTTTCCTGGGCAACACGCATAGCTGAGCAGACCCTCCGCCAGGGCTGTACCTCAAGCCTTTTCCGCCCCTATTTCAGTCACTGATGGAACCAAAATAGTTCCTTGACTTACCTGCTCCCCTTCTTAGGTTAATATTAGTCCCCTGAGATTTAATCAAATAACACCCTCAACACCATGTGGCTTGTTACAACAATCAAGCTCTTTTTACAGCTTGAAAGCATTTGCAGCCGGAAGAGAAAGAACCTCAGGTTTCCACAGCCCCATGGGGCTTCTTTTTGCAGCCAACTGAGGCATCTGATTTAACCTCTCTGAATTCCTTCCTCTTCCATAAAATGGGGACCATGATATCCGAGCCCTGCCTCCTCGGGCAGGTCTTGCAAGCTCTTAAGACTCTCGTCAGGGAACTGCGTCAGGCTGTCTGTGTTATGATTCATAATTGGAATGTCCCTGGCCTCAAGGCTCAGGCCAACAGCTTGGTCCCCAGAGCATCCACAGTGAGAACAGAAGCTTTTGGAAGGGGGCTGGGTCATGAAGGCTCTGATGTAACCAGTGGGTTGATCATCTGATGGCATTATGAAGACACAAAGCAAGTATATAATGGGGACATGTCCTGGGGGCCATATTCTGTCCCCCGCTCTATGCTTTGTTTTATCATGTGCTTCTGCATGGTCTCCTTCCTACCTCACCATGGACACACAAGCAACAGAGCCAAGCAATCATAGACTGCAGCCTCTGAAACTATAAACCAGGGCTGGGGAAATAACTCGGCGGTCTAAGCACCTGCCTGGCAAACACAAGGTCCTGAGTTCGATTCCTGGTACCTCATGCCATGCTGGCCCTGCACCAAGACAACAACCAAAACTGGGCATGGTGGCACATTCCTGTAATCCCAGCACTGGGGAGGCTGAGCCAGGAGAATCACTATGAACCTAAACTGTGTAGCAAGACCCTTCATGCAAAAAAAAATTTCTTTAAATAAATACAAATAATGAAACCATGAATCATAATGCATGTCCCCCTCTCAGCTGAATTGCTCTGATATTTTTGTCACAACAACGAAAAGCCAACTCATGCTTTATACGGAAGGGTTACATTTTATGTGAGTAAAGACATGCAGGTTGGCTACACCTTATTCAAACAGGGATTGGAAATGCTTTGGCTTTCAGCCTTCTTTATTGTAGAATATTTGCACTCATGTGAAATAACTTACTGTTGGAACTCAACTAAATGCCAACATGAAAATCCACTTAATATTGCATATACAGCCGGGCATGGTGGCGCATGCCTGTAATCCCAACACTTGGAAGGCTGGGGCAGGAAGACTGGGCTACAAAAGTGAGTTCAAGTCCAGCCTGAACTACTGCATAGCGAGACCCTGCCTCAAATATATATATATATATATATATATATATATATATATATATATTATATACACCTTACACTCATAGCCCAAAGGTAATTTTATACAAATATTTTAAATAATTAGGTGCCTGAAACAGTATTTCCTACTTGCAGCGTCATGCTGCACTCCAAATATCTCAGATTTTACAACATTCTGGACTTTGAATTTTTTTTGATTTCATGTTCAATATGTGCAAGCACACAAACGTACACGCCATAGACAAACACATAGCTTAGTCACTACATTCATTAGTAGTAGTAGTGGGCCAGGTACCATGGAGTGACAGCTGCCTGGGAGGACGGCCAGCTCAAGGCCGCCGTGAGCAATTTAACAAGACCCCATATCAAAATAATAATGGTAATAACACCTTTAGAAAGATTCAGACAATTAATGTATGTTTGAAACTTAGTGTGCAAGCTGGGTGTGTGGTGCACACCTGTAATCCCAGTACTTGGGAGGCTGAGGCAGGAGGATCAGTGTAAGTTTGAGACCAGCCTGGGCTACAAAAGTGAGCTCAAGGCCAGCCTGAACTGCATAGCGAGACCCTGTCTCAAAAAGACAAAAAAGAAAGAAAAGAACGAACTCACTGTGCAGAGCTGTATTTAAGGGCCCAGGCAGGAACAGAAGTGCAGCCCTGCTACCCAAATAAAGCGCCTGTGGAGCATATACTGAGTGCCCAGCACTGCGGGGGCACAACAAGGTAAGAGATGTTCCCAGGCTTGGGAGAGTCGAAAAGATGTTGTAAGGAAAGAAAGAGATCTGGGGGCTGAGGAGGTAGCTCAGTAGAACACGTGCTTGCCTGGCAAGCGCAAGGGCCTGGGTCTAATCCCCGATTCCGTGAAAGAAAGAAAGAAAGAAAGAAAGAAAGAAAGAAAGAAAGAAGAAAGAAAGAAAGAGAAAGACAGACTTGGAACTCCAGAATTCAGGACCAACTAGAGCAACATAAGCGAGACTCAGCTCAAAAGTAAATTGGCTCTTGGGAAGCTATAAAAGTCTCGGATTTTCAGTCCAGTCTGTAGTAAGACCCTGTAGACCCTGTACTAAATAAAACTAAATAAACAAATTGGCCTGGGGAGATAGCTCAGCAATCTAAGCACCTGCCTGGCAAGTACAAGGACCTGGTTCAATCCCTGGTGCTGCATGCTGCCTTGAACCTGGAACCTTGGGCACGCCATGCCAGCCACCAAGACAGGGCATGGTGGCATCTGCCTGTAATCCCAGCACTGGAGAGGCTGAGACAGGAGGATCCCTACAAGTTTGAGCTGCATAGCAAGACCCTGTACCAAATAAGTAAATAAATGATTTTATTTTTTTTTCCTTTTTTTTACCTTAAGATTATATAGTATGTAATTTTAATAATATTAAATGACAAAACATCTTTATATAATAAAAATAGATAATATCAGGTTACATAAGTAAAATAAATGATTTTAAATTTTTTGTTAATAAAATAAATAAGCTGGCAGTGGTGGCACATGCCTGAAATCCACGCCTCTGGGAGCCTGAGGCAGGCAGGAGGGCCACAATATGAGCCCAGTCTGTCCAGCCTCTGTCACAAAATAAACCATGAAGACTGAGCACACAGGTGAGCAGGGAGGCCCTGAATCCAGTCCTTAGCGCAGCGAGGATGGATGATGGTGACACGGTAACAACAAATAAAGAGGAAACTGATATGAAAGCGGGGGTCCGGGGGGCGGAGGAAGACCAGCTTCAGTCCTCACCCCAACTCGGAAGCAAGAAGCCTCCAGTAGACTTCCAACATTCACACAGACTCACTTCTCTGTGAAATGGAGATTGTTTCCTTATCTATGCAATCACACCAATGTGATGAAGATTAATTGAGATTAAACAAGCTCTGCCCACAGTGTTTAGAGGTAGCAATTACAGGATGGATTATTTGAGGTATGGTTGAAAACTACTGTGAATATTTAAGCTTCAAAAAATTTAGGACAGGCTGGGTGTGGTGATGCAGGCCTGTAATCCCAGGACTCAGGAGGCTGAGGCAGGAGGACTGTCATGAGTTTGAGGCCAGTTGAGGCTACATAAGAGAGTTCAAGACCAGCCTAAACTACATAGTGAGACCTTATCTCAAAAAAGTAGAGTAAAAGGCCGGCAAGATATCTCAGCAGACTAGACACCTGTGTAGGCAAGCACGAGGACTGAGGTTCAATCCTTGACATCACATGCCATGCTGGGCACGTTGAGCCAGCCACCAAGACCAGGCATGGTGGCACATGCCTATAATCCCAGCACTGGGGAGGCTAAAACAAGAGGATCACTATGAGTCCAAGCTGTGTAGTGAGACCCCATACCAACTACATAAAAATAATAAAATACTTAGCACAGTAAAGGACATATTGCCATTAATGACCCTCAAAGTACTGTCCCACAAAGGTGGCCAAGAGGTGGAAGGAAGGGCCGGGAAGAATAGGAGAGAGGAATGGAATGTTAAAAAATAATTAACACATGTTATATCCACGTACCAACCCCCCCAATGAATATAATAATTACATACTGCAAACAGATACTAACAAAAAATAAATTTTTTGAATTAATAAAAAAATGCTCCCGTGCTCTAAACACACTCCCTGGGTTGGGCTCCCCCACTTTCTGGAGGAGCCTGGAAGTCCCCCCTGGTGAGCTTCCCTGGTTGTGCTATGGGGCTTCCTTGCTGCGCTGGATTGACTCAAAAGGTTTCTCTTTAACGGTCTTTGTTTCCTTTCTCTGTGTGTGTTTGTAGTACCCAAAGATTGCATGCATCATGAGGAGCTGGCACAGGGGTGTCACACACCGTGACTCTTTTTGCATCCTGTCCCTTTCATTGTATGGGAAAAGCTAGAAGTCTCCTGGTGCCAGACTGAGTGAATGGAGGGGCGAGGACACACACATGCTTTTAGGGGCTGCCTTTCCACTGGATTTCAGCAGGTGCAGCCACCATCTCTTTTTAATCCCACCTTGCAAAGCCACTCATGACAGAGGACATGCAAAACCCAGGATCCCTTCAGAACTCGGCCAGCACGATGGCATAGATGTGTTTGAAAAGAGGTGGGGGGTAGTCTGAGAAGGATTGGTGGCAATGTGTCTTTTACCAAAACACAACTTTGATATTTAAACAGTCACTGTCTATTTTCATCATGCTTTGTACACCAACAAAGGCACTCCTGAAAGGAAAGCATTGGGCTGGAGGAGAGCCAGAAGGGGAGGGTGGTCGAGACAGCCTTCCCTAGTGTGCCAAGGGGGTGAATGGGGCTCCCCAGAGAGTGGGGACCCAGACAGTGAGGGGAAGGAAGAGTGGGGTAAAGACCCAGGGATTCCCTGCACAAGAAGTGAAAGACTGAGAGTGGAACCCTTGCGCACTCTTGGTAGGAGCATAAAATAAACCACCACCAACCAGCATGGCTGTGCCTCAAAAAACCACAGAACTAGAACCACCATAGGAATCAACCACCCCACCTCTGAGGATGCATCCACAGGGACTGAAATCGGAATCTGGAAGAAGCGCCCACCCTCCAGCATTCACGGCAACTTGTTTCACAATAGCCAAGACATGGGAATGATCCAACAAACAGGAAAAGGAACTGCAGTGCACTGGTACAGGAAGAAAACTCCGTAGCACGCAACCATACACACGAGCTGTGAGGTCATCCCAGGAAGTGAGCCAGACACAGAAGGACAGGCCCTTGAGGACTCCATAGTCTGAGGTATTTGAGGGAGGAAAATTCACAGAATTGAAGAGTAGGAGGTGTGAGGAGTGGGAATGAGTTCTTGTTTGTCAGTGGGTATCAAAGGTTAGTTAAGATTGGCAAGTTCAAAAGATCTGCTGTACAGTACTGTACTCCCAATTCAGGATACACTAATAATGTTCAAAATTGTGACCAGGCTAGACTGCAAGTTAAGTGACTTTGCCACAATAAAATTAAAATTAAAGCAGAGAGAGCGACCTGCAAGATTGGAGGTCGAGGCCATTTAGGGAAACCCTGAGCTAGAGAATTCTACCTACCGCCTCCTGCTCACTAGCCTGGGCTCATGGGAGAAGGCTCCACCTTGCCAAGATGTAGGGGACAGCATCCTGACCCAAACAAAGTGCTGGGATTTCCTGTCTTAATCCTTATGGCAAACCCAGCACCGGCAGTTGGGTCACAGTCTGAAGAAACAGGCTGAGCTCAAGTGTGTTGTTGAGTTGCTCCAGAGCCCAGGGCCAGCAGCTCAACCTGCTGGCGGGAACCTGCAGCACCAGGGACTTCCTCAGCATGAAGAATGGCATGCTGTATCTGCACAGATCACTTCCTGGCTCACACAACTGTCTGGAGCAGGCACTCTTCATCTAAGATCCATTAGAAATCATGTCCTTGCCTTCAGCAAGGTCATAGTTGGGCTGAGTCCAGGTCATGGGTCAGCCCTGGGGTCAACAGCAGAGAGGACCACACGGAAACAAACCCAGGAGGATACTGGAGAGGAGCTGGGAGGTGGCCACTGTTCCTGGGGGTGGCCAGGGGACTGAGGAGCCAGGGCTGCAGAAGCAACTCTTTCCAAAGTTCTTAGCTGAAAGCTTCCCGTGTATACAGTATTCCAAGAAACGCTTGATTCTAAGATGTCAAAGTCTAAGACTCCCCTGGCCCATGCTAGCTTCCAGGTCAAAAGTTATGCTTGCTTAAAAATTCTTTTTTTTTTTACTAATAGCCAACAACATTAATTTTATTTGCATTTATTTTATGTTTAATTTATTCCCACGCCATAAGTTTTTGTTTCTTCAGTTTCTTCTGGGATATCTTTTTCTTCTGTGTAACCTCCTCCTCCAGTTTAGGAACAGTTTGTTCCTTTTCAGTAAGGATCATCTCGATGTGGCAGGGGGAGCTCACGGATGGGTTAATCCGGCATGAGCTCTACATGTATAGCGGCGCTTGTTCACCTGGATATGCTCAGTAACCAGAGAATCTACCTCTAAAACCTTAAGTTCAGCATTGCTCTCTGCATTTTAAGCATGTGCAGCAAAACTTCAGCACTCTTTTTGGGCCACTGACCCTGCACCCACCCCACTGTTTGGCCTGGGCACCCCTACCAACTCCACCATTGTAACCTGGGAATGGCACACACTGCTTCTTTAATGTGACATCCTTCAGACACTTGGTGACTTTTCAGATGTGCATACCCTTGATGGCCTGGGCAGTTTCATGCATGTTCTTAAAGTGACCACGAAGATTTGAGCCTCTTGATTTGCATGATTTTGTGGGGTTTTTTCTGGGTCAAGAAAGTAGCAAACTATTTTCACAGGTCACCTCAGGCCGCTCACAGGAAGAGCTAAAAATTCTTATTAAATAAAACAATAACATTTCATGGAAATAGGGTCCACGTATTAGAGAGGAAATAGATCCCCACTTTAAAAGTTAGAAACCACGGGCCAGGGAGATAGCTCAGGGGCACTTGCCTGCCTGGCAAGTGTAAGGTCCTGAGTTTGATCCTGGTTCTGAAAAAAAAAGTTAGAAACCTGAGTTTCTCTAGAGAAAGTCAGCAGGTTTGATTCCTTGTCTTTTCATTTAAGGAAAAAAAAAAAAAAAAAACAACTCCTAGTTATAAAGAGTTTGAAAATAACCATCAGGGGAGGAATAATGAGAGTTATTTTAAACTACACAATGAGAAGAGGCAGAGTCTCTCTAACAGGTATGTCACCCCGCACAGGGAGGAGGAGCCGAGTGGGAGGGGAACCTCACATGGACCCCGGGGATGTCGGGAGGGAGTTTGGCACTGTGGGAGTTCAACCAGTTCTTCCCAGACTTTTCTCCATACAGATTTCTAAGAGGGATCATCTCAGGCTTGCTAAGAAGCGCTGAGTTCAGCCCCCAGAAATTATAGAGAGAGGCACCACCTATAAGGAAGACTGTGAGAAGTCACAAAGGGAGGACAGTCCTTCCTGGGCCCAGAGAGAGGCCCTAGCAGAGCCCATCCCGGCCACACGCAGGTCTCAGGCTTCTGGACCCCAGATTTGTGGTTTCACATGTTCTACAGAGAAAGAAAAATCCTTGCCCTTGTGGCCCATACTGATGTGAGCTCTTACACCTCCTCCTTGTCTCCTGTAGGTTAGGGACCAGCCCCGACCCTGAGCACACATCAGTCCCCTGTGCCCATCAGCTCTTTGGCTCCACACAGAAATGCCCCGGGACCGTGCCACAGCTGGGTTCTGTCTGACCTGTGTCGGGGAAAGGGGACAGGCGGAGGAGGACAAGCGACAACCCCGCATCTCCTCTCAGATGCCTGCTTGCCGGGGCATGACTGCAGGCACGCAGATCTGGTAGGGATGCCAACATCAGGAAGGGACCTGAAGCGCTGGCTCTGATGGCTGGCGTCCCACCTGCCGCGCCCACACTGCTCCTCCAATTAAAGAGCTGTCACTCACTTGGGAGATCTCGGGGGCTGGAATTTTCCTTTAAACTGGAGAAGGTTCCCAGGGGGACAATAATAATTATAACTTCTCGATGCCAAGAGGAGGAAAGTGACCCAAAACCTCAGATCACTTTTATTGCTTTTCTAACAGAAGGGGGGGTGCACCAGTGGGAAAGCCTGACCAGGTGAAGTCCAGCCAAGTGGTGACCAGGTCCCCTTAGCACCTCAAAGACACTCACACATCCTGTGGCCTAACCAGCGTGTCCTGACCTTGGCCCCCAAAATCTGTTCTTTCCACCCAGATCATAAGCTAAGCAGGTGTTGTGAATGACCCTAGCCAAGAGCAAGAGTGACCAACTTCTGTCGACCGTGCTTCTGTGTTCAGCCTGTCTCTAATCTACATCACCTCTCTCTCATCCTACCCTTGAGAAAAGTTGAGAACTCTCTCCTAGAATATCAGGCGCAGCCTCTCCCCCTGTACCTGCCTCCAGTTTTAGAGCCTAAGCTAAGACCCTCCATGACAGCCATTAAGTAGGATCATCCTTTGTCTAGGGATTAGCCAGTGCTGTGTAGGATGTTTAGCAGTGACCCCGGTCTCTAACCTGAGTAGCACTCTCAGCTGCGACAGCTCAGAACATATGGAGACCTTGTTCATGTCCCCAGGGGTTCTCCTCTCAGCCACATATTCAGATCACTTGGGAAGCTATCTTTAAAAGACCAGTACAGTTGTGTGTGGTGGCACACCCAGTAATCCCAGCACTCTGGGAGGCTGAGGCAAGAGGAGCACAAGTTTGAACCCAGCCGGGCAACTTAGCAAGATCTCCCTCAAAATGTTTTTTAACAATAACAAATTGTAAAGGAGCAGAGGATACAGCTCAGTGTAGACTTTGGGTTCAGTCCTTGGGCTCCACCTAAGCCCAAACGAATCAGAAAATCTTAAGGACAGCAACTGATATCACTATTGTAGGGTGCTGCCAGCACTGAGAAGCACCCCTGGCCTATCACTGGAGTTGCCTATAACATGCAAGCCAAGTCACCTTACTCATTCCTGGTTAAAGCATCTCTTTCCAAAAGACTTCACAAGCTTGGGATGCCATATGAGGCCTGGCAGGTCCGGGCTGTCACAACCCACCACCCTTTCCGTCCACCACCAACTCCAGAGCCATGCTTTGCCTTCTCCAGGGACTATTCCAACCCATGAGGAGTCTTCCAGATCAAACGTCTGTGTTTGATGTCTGCCTAAACATCACTCCTGGCCAGAAAGGGACTCATTTTTCATAACTTGGGGCAGTTATGTGCCCCCTTGTGCAACCTACCCCAGGTAGGCCTGACCTCTCCCCCTTGTGATAGCCTCCAAAGCTATCCGCCACAACCCATAGGACTCATTCCTCTCCTTGTTTGCACATCTGTCTTCTCAAGAGACCCAGGGCGGGCCAGCGAGATGGTTCAGTGGTGTAAAGCACCTGCTAAGGAAAGCTCAGGCAACTGCAGGGACTGCGGTTCGATCCACAGCACCACATGCTGCGCCAGCCCCACCACCAGGGCAAGCTGAGCCAGCCACAAAATAAATAAATAAAGAAACAAACAAACACAACAAGCAAACAAATAAATAAAATTAAAAAAAAAATTAAAAAAAAAAGAGACCCAGGGAACTGGTGAGGTAGCTCCGTGGTCTAAAGCGCCTGCTTAGGCAAGCTTAGGCAACCACAGGGACCGTGGTTCAATCCCTAGCACTACATGCTGTGCCAGCCCCATCTCCAGGGCAGGCTGAACCAGCCATAATATAAATGAATAAAGTTAAAAAAAAAAAAGAGAGAGAGACCCTAAGTTTCTTGGTGTCCCTAGCACCTGGGCAAGTCGCTCTTCATGATGTGTATCATATGAAAGGGTGACACACAATAGCGACACCACCCTTTGCCCAGACCACCTCAATATTTCTGTCTCTCCAGTCTCTTCCCAAGAAAGACACCAGGAGATTCAAGAGGAGGATAAGGCTTTTCCCATGGCACCGAAAACGTCAGGCCGGTGGTGAATCCCAAGGGCAGATGCAGCTGGTGGGATGGTGGCCTAGATGTCACAGAGGTGGCCAGGCCAGCACCAGAGCAAGAGCCACCAGAGGTCACTTCCCTGTGCTCTTTAGTCCACTCCATGTCCTCAGCTGCCTCCCTCAAAGCTCCCGGCCAGGAGAGGATTCTACCCTTGCCGAGCCGAGGCAGCCCCAGAGACCAGCAGCTCAGCTGCTGGGTGTGTCTCCACAACAGCTGCCAGGCTGGAGAAGCGACACCGGACTAGGAACCTCAAGAACTGCAGAAGTGAGGGCCCCGGCTGGGCTCAGCATGAGTGGCACAGGACAGTGAGTGAATCCTCAAAGCTGAGGGGAAAAGACACAACCCCTACACCTCTTACTCACACCTATCTTCTTAACTGGTGAATCTGCCCTGTTGCTTGCCTGTTCCAAATTCTGTAACTCTCCCTACGGGACAAAACCAAACCACCATCACAAGGTTCCCAGGCCCACTACAATCTCCTCTCTCTCCACCTGCCTTGCCACCCTCTGTTATACTTCAAACTCCTTCCACTGCAGCACAATACAGTATGTCCTCAACACCCTCCCCCACCAGACTTCCTGAGCCTTGGCGCCCTAGTACACACTGTCCCCTCTGTCTAGAGCATCCTTCTCTTTCTCTCTGCCTGGAGCTTCCCGTTTACTCTCCAGCTCACAGCTCTGTGTCCCCTGGACACAGTGAGCCAGGATTCTGCACAGCTTCCACTCTGTCCTGTATCACAGGAAAGTTCACAGCAATGGATCAAACCCTCTGGGGGCAGATGAGACGAAGCCTACCAGCCCCTCGCTGAGGACACAGCGCTGACCAGACCACACACTGGGGTGGAGATGGCCACTTGCGCCAGATACACACTTCCGGTCTGGGTCCTTCTTTAGAAGGCTGGGCATCTAGTCCAGTTCGTTAAGTCTTAAGGATCTGCCGACGCAGGCTCGAGAGAGACCTGGTGTGCACACCTTTGAGGGCAAAGGTGCTCTGCGCTGTGACCAGAGTAGCTACAGATCTGCAGACAGGGTCGTTCTCAGCACAGGGCAGAGAAAGCAACATGAGGACGGACCAGGTGGCTCTCATGGGCACAGAAGGAAGTTACCTGTGCAGGGGCCAGCACAGCCTGCCTTCACAGAGGACGGGGTGCTGAGGGGGACACAGAAAGAGGAGGAAGGGGAAGGTGGCTCAAGGGACAAAGGAGCCTGAGGTGTAAACAGACACCAGGCTCCAGGAGAGGTGAAGAGTTCCTTCAGTTGAGAGCACTGGGAGCCTGTGATTGCCCTGGAGGGCCCATGTGGGAGACAGGCAGGAGGGAAAGCCAGGTGAGAGCATGCCCCTGAGCTGCCTGGCTGAGGAAGGAGGCTGAATCCTACGTGTGGGGGTTTCAGGTTGTGGGTGATGACCACTGGCTTGTAAAAGAAGATCGTGTGTGTGTGTGTGTGTGTGTGTGTGTGTGTGTGTGTGTGTGAAAGATTTCATCAGTAGGGGAGTGCAGAGGTAGGAAAGAAGTAGGGGCTCTGGGCTGGCATGGAAGGAGTGGTGGCTAGCGCAGGGGAGAGGAGAGACCGGATGGAGGGAGGAGAGGCTGGGGTCAGAGGGGAGGCTGAGGGGGAGGTCAAGAGTGCTGGGGTGACGAAACAGAGGCCCAGTTGGAGGTGCAGCGGGAAGAGCAAGACATGGTCCTAAAGTAAAGAGAGAAAATCGGGCACCAGTCAGGACAGAAGGGGATGTCCAAGCTTCCATAAGGAAGCTGAGCGTCTTCAGACAGTGCCCCTTCGGACCTCCAGGCCAGACCTGCCCTGCCTGGAAGGACACAGTCAAAGCCCGGATGATGGGGTTTGACTTCAGAAGTTGGACTTGGGCAGCTTGTTCTGCTTTTGGCAGCTGGCAGCTGCAGTGGGGGCTCTGCAGGTCCCTTCAGGGAAGGCAGCATCCCCCCTGTTTTATGGGCAGTCCTCACACCTCTCCGGGCTGGTGTGAGCCCAGCCTTTTTTGAAACTGGTGCACCGAGCAGGACCTGCTGTCGTGGTGTGTCCGGGACTGTTCAGGTTTTCATATCAAGCAAAGCAGGACAGTTGGTCAGTCCAGTTGGTCACTGACTGCACCAGTTTGCTGAGCTCCAAGAGCTCGAGGCAAGGCCCGGGATGTCACAAAGCATTCAGCTAATTCCACTTGACAGGATAAGCCTAAGACGACGGACACAGGGCAGGTAAAGTGATTGTGGGTAGGAGGAAGGGCAGACAAGCGACCTGCGACCTAAGCCCTATGGACCTCTCTCCAGGCCCTCCCTATCCCCAAACCCCAGAATAAAATGAAGCAGTGTCCCTCAGATACATAACTCTGCAAATGCATCCACCTGTCACTGGGTAGACATTCCATGCCTGGTCCCAAGGTCTCAGAAAGCTTCCCGACCACTGCGCGACCAGCCCAGAGGGAGACACACGGATTCACCTCCCCAGATGAGGGTGTCAGGGCACTGTAAGTCAGGCGCCCTCGATCCTACAGATCTCAACATCTCCGTCGTCCGTACATTCACACGGTTTAAAATCCTACAGTTCTGGATCCAGAAAAATGGCTCAAAATGTTAATGTAACAACTGTGTGTCTCAAACCCCATGCAGCCGGGGCTGAACTGCCTTCTGGCACCTTCGTCTCCGAGTAACAGGTTGTTTTCAGCCTCCCGCGGACCATCGTAGCCGGCCGCAGATTCTCCACTGTAAACAGTTTACACAGAATCCTTATTATAGCCCTTAAAAGCAACGCACACAAGGCAAGTAAGTCCTCGGATGCGATCAGCGGACCGGCCCAGGGACGCTCCCTCCCGCCCAGCAGCTACTACCAGGGGTCCCCCGGAGTTGCTCCCCACCACCGGCCACGGCCACGGGAGGCCCCTGGGTTACCTTTTGCAGAAAAGCCATTCTCGGCCTGTACTGCTGGCCTTGGTGTCGGATCGTCATCCTGGACCCTGGATGAATTCGCGATCCGAATACAAACGCGAGAGAAGAGGAAAAGCCCACCGCCCAGCTGGCTGGCGACGTGGTCCGCCCCGCCTGGGCGTCGCCGCGGAGGCGCGGAGCGAGGAGGGCGCGGGACCCGGGCCGCCGCCCGCCGCCCCTCGACTCTCCAGCGCCCGCCGACCTGCGAAGCAGCTGGAATCCGCGCCGGCCAATCAGCGAGCGGCGCCGCGGGCTCATTAGCATAGGCCGCGCGCCCGACGGCCACCAGGGGGCGGCGTCCCGCTCTACCTGGACCCCACCGAGCTTCAGGTGAGACCGCTCCTCGCAGCTCCCGGGAGGGGAGGCGGGTGCGTAGGAAGATCCCTCGCCGGGAGCTTAGCACCCGAGTGAGATAAACGAAGCGCAGCACAGCCATGGGGATTCCCGGAGCGGCCTCGGGGACTAAGCCGCTGGCGCCCTTGGGCAAGTTTCTTCAGCCCTCCAAGCATGGATTTCCTCCTCTGAAAAAGAAAAAAAAATTATTTTTACTTTTCAACTTTTAATAAGAAATAACAATGTGACATTTTCAAAACACGTTAGTAGTACATTCTCAATAATTGATACAATGAATATTGTCATGAAAAAGAAAAAAATTTAAACAGGATCACAGTGCCCAGCAGAAGGCTTCCTGCAGCATTTGGTGGAGAAACGCGTGGACCTTAGTGAGGGTTGGTGGGGTGGGCGGGGCGGTGATTTATGAACCAAACAAAAAATACTGTTGTTAGGATAGTTGGTTTTCAAAGGGAATTTTAAAGGGAGAAAGCGAAAAAAGGACAGGAAGGTGGTAGTCACTGCTGGGCTTGCCATCTAGCCATAGGCAAATTGTGTTTTATTTCTCTGATCCTTAGTGTTTGTTTTTAATAGATTGTAATTTTTAGAGCAGTGTTTGACTCACAGCGAGACGGAGCAGAAGGTACAGTCTAGGAATTTCCCAACTGGATCCTCTCCCCACACTTCGTGTCTATGGCCTCCCTCTTGTCACCAGAGTTCCTCCCCAGAGCAGACCCTCAATACTATCGCGAGCCTACATCGCGACATCATTATTTTAGGGTGAGAAATGAGAGGGTGAGGCCCCTAGGAACCAACAAGTTCCCTTCAGCTTTGTCATATAAAACCCTTTTCTCCTGCGTACACACAGTGGATGGACGTCTTGGGTGGCAGACACAGGGCTTAAATTGGACAAAAACAAAGAGCTGTCTTAGGAGGTCAACTAGTACCTCTTTAAGTAGAAGTTTTATCTATTTTTTTTCTTCCAGGTCATATTTATCCACAAAACCTGGGCTGAGGAGATAGCTTGGTGGTCTAAGCACCTGCCTGGCAAGCACAAGGACCTGGGGTTGATCCCCAGTACCTCATGCCATGCTGGCCTTGGAACCCTGGGCATGCCGTGCAGACCACTGAAACCAGGCATGGTGGTGCATGCCTGTAATCCCAGCACTGGGGAGGCTGACAGGAGGGTCACTACAAATCCAAGTGGCATAGTGAGACCCTGTACCAGATAACATAAATAATTTTGAAAATTATAAAAAAAGAATCTGATGAAAACCATGGAATCTCTCTAAAAAAACGTGCTCATGTGCACCCATACAGATACACATGCACACGCACAATTTCAAGAGGTCTTTTGTTGGTTTCCTGTGGAGTCTCTTCAGAAAACCCTGCTTTACATAACATCAAAGGCCTGGACTTTTCCGAGGTTCATCTATACGGAGGACTTAAGACACCCCCCCCCACGCCCAAATAAACCAGGCCTCTGTCAGAAAGTCCTTTCTAGTCCTGGTCTCAGTCTGGGAAGTTTGCATTTGTAATCTCATGGATACGCTATTGGAATCCCACCAGGTTAATTCCAGTCTACCATGCCCAGTGCAACTCAGAGCAAGAATAAAGACACTAAGGCACATTTGTAGCTATGGGGAACTGTTTTAGTTACTATTCTGTCGTTGCTGGGACAAACACCCACCACACAAGCTTAGGGGAGGAAAGGTTTATTTGGCTCACAGTTCCTGGAGGTTTCAGGACGCTGCCCCCACTTTATAGGGACCAGAGGAGGGGCTGGGGTGCTGCTGAGTCCAGGAGGATCTGCTCTATACCTCTGTGCGAAACCGTCCCCTTTGGCGGGGCCCCTCTGACAGCACACGCTGTCAGTTTAAGGGTTCACGCCTCTCTTGGCCACGCCCCCTCAAGCCCCACCCCTTGAGCCACGAGCTTGACAACCCCGCCCCTCAAGCCCTGTGCTTGACAGTCCCATGATTTACATGAGGCTTTGGGGGGACAATTAGCTACAAATCACAACAGGAACCAAGGGGCCCTAAGTCCAGCCATGGTGATGGCTATCCAGGGCCGAATGCAGGTTTTATTCACTCATAAAGAAAGGAGTGGCTTGAGGACACACGACTGTGAAAACGGTGGGAAGTATGTGGGCGACACGAGCGGAGCTAGGGAGGAGGCCTGCGTTCACCTCTACGATATGCAGAGAGAAGGATACGCAGGGAGGAATCTGCATTACACAGCTGAGCTAGTATCTAATGATTTGGGGTCGGTGCTTCAGCTCTGATGTGTAATCTGTCAAGGCCCGGGAAGTCATGGCTCTATCTGGAGGCTCCATCCCAGCCCACAGGGTGAAGTGTTGGCTCTTCGTCCTGTCTGTACCTGGCTCACACGAGCGAGCAGCAGGTGGGGGTTTCGGGAAAACACAAAGCTGCCTTCAGTCATCACCACCACCACGTCCGCTAGACCAATAGGCACCACTTAAAGCCAGCTGAAGGGATAAGGAAAAGTTCTGAACATATCAGTACGCGGAAACAGGGTCAGGCCCAGCCAAAATGGAGACAGCCGCCTTTCTCTCAAGCAGAGTCATTACGGTGGGTGATACATTGTGTCAGCTTGAGGGATCAGAAGCTTACCTGGATGGGCTCAAGGAATCTACACCCTAAAACGTAGAGGGCCCCACCCTAGGGTGGGAAGAGCCCACCCTAGAGTGACTCAGCGCTCAGAGAGCATATAAAGAGCTTGAGGAAGGCCTCTGTGTGAGGGGCTTTATCTTTGCAGCTGCGCCCCATTCAAAGGAGCTTGGATCTTTGCCATAGCAACCACCACCACTTCCTTAGAAGCACTCGGGTCTTCACAGTCAGTGTGGAAGGAAGCGAGAGAGGCTCAGTAGATGCCACAGCTGCCGCTCCTCCTCTGCTCTTCACTGTTTTCTGCTGCCATGAACTGCTGCTGTCTGCCTCCGAGTCAGTGGAATATGGACTAAAACCTCCACTAACTGTGAGCTAAATAAATCTTTCCTTTCTTAACTTTGGCTGTCAGTATTTTGTCCCAGCAATGAGTAAAAAAGTAGCTGAGACAGTCATCCAGGTAGTCCTCCTCAGCCTCTGAAAACTAACTTCCTGGTGTGAACTAAGAGCCCAAGAAATTGCTAGAATACCTAGATATTTTGTCATGGAGCAACGTGTGGGCCTAGTGTTACATGGGACACACACAAACCAATAAGCCCTAGGGTTTCTTCAGTTTCAGTGTTCATTAATTCCATAAATCCTAAGTAGTGAGGTTACTTTCTTGAGACAAAGCACAAGAAAAAATATTTGGGAGCACAGGTGGGGAAAAACACTTCTGGTTGCTCTTGGCAATGGGGCAAGAGAAATCTCGGGAAGCCAACTGTGTCCTGCCTACCCCTTCTGTCAGGCTACACTCTTTAAGCACCATTCTTCAGGTCCACTTTTGGTGCACTGGCCTAGGGATATTGGGCTTATGACCCAGAGGCCAATCCCTGGCCAGCAATGCGTCCGTGAAGTGGACCTGAAAGGTGAGACTATTATCAGTTTTTGTAAGCGATAGCTTGGGCTGGCTAGATGCAAAGTTGGGATGAGAAGCTGCCACAAAATGTAAGTAGGAAAGAGAAGTCCAGAGACTATCAGGGGAGGCACATCAGAAAAGGGAGCAAGCAAATTGGACAGGCAGAGGGACCAAGAAACCACTGGAAAGGTCCCTCGGGCTGCGCTGGGTCACAGTCTCTCCAAGGGCCAGGGTGGCCTCATGAACCTTTCCGCACACCTGAGTTGTCATTTCTTGCAGTCAAAACAGTCTAATGTGTAATAGACGTTAAAGGCTCAGCCAGCGTCCCTCAAGTTGGGAGTGGATGAAAAGAGAAGTTGTCCATGTGTATGAGGGCAGGACAGAGCCATGGTGCCCACCACAGTCAAGCTTCCTCAGGCTTGGTAAAAAGCATCCTGCCTGGTCGATGTCAGCTAAGAGTTGTGAGGCAACCTTATGTCACAGGATACTAACCTTGCCAAGGCATAAATAAATACCCCCACAGTTGTTCTGGGAGTAGTTTGCCAATTAGGCAACAGGCCACCACCTGACCCCAGATCTTGTCTTCTTGTCTCCCTTTTCCTGATTCCCACCACCATTTCTCCCTGGGGTACGCTGAGAGACCAACAAGTCCAACACCCTAAACATGATGTAATAGTCTCCTTAAACAGCCATCAAGCATACTGAAATTATAAGCAAAACACGATCTGGTCTCTGTCTCAAGGAGTTCGTCATTTAAGGAGGAAAAGAATGCTTACACAAAATGCTATAAAATAATATCTATATATGACCAAAAAAAGCCAGACAGAGAATTCAGGGCTCATCCAGGGCAAACTCAGAGGGGTCTGCCCAGAGGGAAGTGAGTAATCAGCCAGGTGAAAGAGGTGAACAAAATATTCCACAAGGAACACCGCAATGCATGGATCAGCATGAGTGGAGGTGCAACAGGAGTTCAATGCTCACCCAATTTCAGTGGTCATACAGTTCAGAGGGGTCGGGTGCGGAATTGAATGGGAATGTGTTGGTTTATTTATTTATTTAAGGAAGGGTCTACAGGGTGTTCAGGGTTTCACTACTACATCAGACTCATAGTGATCTGTCTGTTTACAGTCTCCCAAGAGCTGAGATTACAGGCAAGCACCACCACGCTCAGTCTCAATTGCCATCTCAGAGTGCCGTGGGGGTGGGACCAGTGCTGGCAGGCCCTGGGGATGAGTGGGAATTTGCATAAGGGAATTTCCTGGGGTGATAGGAATGTTCTACTTCTCAAAGGGAAAGGTGGTTATATAGGTAAATAAATGGTCAGAGCATCCAAATGTACTTTTAACTAAGCCTCCATAAAGAGATTGACCCAGGGACTGGTCAAGCAATGGCTGTGACTCATCCAGATGGCTATTGACAACAGTTCTCCAAAGCACTGTACATAGTTTCAAAGTAAATCCTGAGGGGATCTGACTGACCTTTAGAGATACAAAAGTTACATGTTTTGTTATACAGGTCTTGCTTTAACTTGACTTTAACCACCCAGCAGAAAAGTTTAACCACGAGGGATAAAAAGTAAAGCTAGATTAGTATGCTGAGTTGTAAAAGGCTTAAATCAACAGCTTCCGACACTGCTAGTTCTGCCAATAATCTATTGCAATTATGGAATACTGGACTATGTATACAACTACTTTCTCTTAGTTCAAAGAGAAGAAATTTTTTGTACCAACAATGATTAGAAAAATTATCATGTCTACATCCTGTGTTCTGTATAACTACTGCGAGGACAACAATATGTATCAATTGTTGGTCATGTACTACTAATGTGCTCTGAAAATGTCACATTGTTATTTCTTTTTAAAAGTAAAAAGAGAAAGAGAGAGAGAGATTGACCCAGGAAATTAATATCATCTTGCAATAAGACAGGGGGCACAGTGCTAACACAAAATCCTTCTGTGACATCCCAACGGCAGCAGCAGTAGCAATACTAGTGTTCTCAGTGTCCTCCTGCTCATCACTGACAAAAGGGTCCATTTCAGGACCCAGGTTGGAGTCACACGGCCCTGGGTATTGTCCAGTGTGATCCTCGTGGTCCTGGACCTTGTCCCTGTAGAATAAAATCTCATGCAAGTGCAGTGATCTGTCACACACGCACCACAGGAAAGCCCTTTAATAACCAGGCCTAAGGTCTTCTCCATCAAATGTCCCCAACACCATTTGTCAATGCAGACTCTTGGTTCAGTCCACTGGACCAAGTCTGGGGGATGTAAGTCTTACAGGGGTGCACCGCCTGCCCTTGTGCTTCTGCCAGTATGGGAGGGAAGACAAGATCACCAAGACAGGACCGCCACATGATGATGTATCAGACTGCTTCCAAGAGTTTCCACGAAGAGGTTTCTCAGAGGTGGGGTGGAGTGAAGGAAGCCATTAGGAGATTCGGCAGCACCCCGAGAAAAGCAACCATGGGAAGCCATTGCTATTACCTATACCCCAAGGAGTAGACTCGTAGTTCTAGAACAATCCTACCGAACGGGGAATTCCCCTCGCTGGTAAGCGTCTCTTCCCAGCTCACATCCTAGGCAACAGCTCATGAACCCAGCCTGGTAAGGACATCCGCGGCCCTTATTTTCCACTCAGCAAGCAAGCAGGGCCCAGTGAGCAGCTCCCTGGTCAGCTCCAGACTAGAAGTGCAGGCTGAACACATCCACCTTTCTCTCCGTGTGCCTGTCTTGGCCATAAAGAGCAGTTTTAGACGCCTGGAAGCTGGCCATTCCTGGAGATCCTGAGTGTCCAATCAGGAGAGGAAAACATTTGTGGAGGGTTTCCTGCTGCTGCCTCGTCCAGGGGCTATCCAGATTGCATTTTATTTTTCTTTTCGTTATTTTAAAGAGAAAAAAAAAGGTACACATAACAATGAAACCGAGTTTCAAAGCAGGTTAGTAGGACAGTTACAATAATCGACACACTACGCTTTGTTGTCTCTGTAGTAGTTATTCAGAGCAGAAGATACAGGCATGGTATTTTGTTAGCCAGTATTTAGAAAACCTTTTATGTATTTATTTATTTGGTACAGGGTCTCACTAAGCTGCTCAGACTTGTGATCCTCCTGTCTTAGCCTCCCCAGTTCTGGGATTATAGGCATGCATCACCATGCCCTTTTGAGGGTTGGTATGGCATGTGGTACCAGGGATCAAACTCAGGTCCTTGCACTTGCCAGGAAGGTGCTTTGACCGCTGAGCTATCTCCTCAGGCCCAGGCAGCATTTTAGACTGGGATGGTGGTGCCTATAATCCCAGCACTCTGGTAGGCTGAGACAGGATTGTGGGCTTAAACCCAGCCTGAGCAATTTAGTGAGTTGATAAGACCCTGTGTCAAAACAAAAGCAAAAACAACAACCAAAAAAAGCCATTTTAGTCCACTTGTGACCACCACAAAACACAACCCTATAATAAAAACCTAAACCTATCCCTCTTGCCTTTTTTTTCTTTTTTGGGCTGGACCAGGGTTTGAACTCATGACCTTGCACTTGCCAGGCAGGCACTTGTGCCACGGAGCTATCCCCCTGCCCCCCTTTTGCCTTTCTTATCCTAAACTTATTGAATACATCCAGAGACGATATGTTTCATAAATACTGCTAAAGATGAACAGAAGCAAACAGAATGAAATTTTTGACGTATAATTGGTGTAAACTGCTGAAGTTTGAAGTGTCCGCCTTGTTACACCTTGAAGTATGCATGTGCACATGTATGTCTCTTTAAAATGAT
Organism: Capromys pilorides; assembly: GCA_004027915.1. Lineage (NCBI taxonomy): Eukaryota > Metazoa > Chordata > Mammalia > Rodentia > Capromyidae > Capromys > Capromys pilorides. The sequence goes on along the minus strand of PVKN010000204.1, from coordinate 54,981 downwards.
AACCATCAACAAGGCCAGGACTAGATCTGTCACCCCCCCCCCCCAAGATCTCTTGTGCTCCTCTCAACCCCTCCGCTGGCTGTGGAATCAGCTTTCTTCCCCTGAGATTGGCTGGGTGGGTGACTTTGATCCAGTTATCTAACCTAATAACAAGAAAAAATCAAGAATTTTGTGAATTCAAAACTCTCTCCAATGCCGGGGCCAGCGGTATAGCTCAGTGGATTAAGTGCTTGCTTAGGAAAGCGCAGAGGTCAGGGTTCCGTTTCTGACCCGGCCTGCCGTGCCGGCCCTGCTCTTGAGCGTGCTGAGCCGGCGTTGGAGTCCAGGTGCGGTGGTGCGCACCTGTAATCCCAACACTTGGGAGGCAGGAAACAGGTGAATCATTACAAATTGCATAGTGAGACCCTGTAGAAAAAAAAAGACAAAAAATTTAAATAAATAAATAAAAAACTCCCTCCAGTTTTAAAATCTGACTTCAGTGTTCAAAATATGAATAAAAACTGAGTCAGCCCTAAACGGTGACAGTAAGGGACTTAGGGCAAAGCGAGCCCCTCTGAACTTATCTCCGTTACCCTAAAATGGGCTGTCACAGGACTGACGTTCACAAAAGCTGAGCGCTGGCAGGGGCATATCCCAGCCTCTCCTGCCAGGCCTCAGAGAGTGACAGGGGTGGCGTGCGGGGCAGAGGGACGCAGGAAAATTTACCACCTGGCGCGGCCCATTTCTATTTATTCACTTCCATTGCCTTCCTTCGTCGTTCAACACACCCATTCTAGAAAGCACGCCTCCCCAGAAGGCAAACTCGCTGAGGGTCCTTTACCAGCATTGACCCCCACGATCTCAGGGAGCTCTGGCTGCCGCGGAGTTGCGCCAAGCTGCAGATGTTCCTCGCTGCCCAATGGGTAGGGCCGCTCCCGCAATGCCCCGAGCCTCCGGCAGCCAGGGAAGCCTTCCTAAGGCGCACGGAGGAGCAGGTGTCACTTTTTTTTTTTTTTTTTTTTTTTTTTGCCTTTTTGAGACAGGGTCTCGCTATGCAGTTCAGGCTGGCCTTGAGCTCACTTTTTAGCCCAGGCTGCTCTCGAACTCATACCAATCCTCCAGCCTCTGCCTCCTTAACTGCTTCCCGAAACAAGGGTTTTTTGCCAAAGTTCCTGCTCTTTGTGCTTTCTCTTTTTTCAATTTTTCTCCAGGAATTGAAATACCTGGAAAGGTACAAAAAGATGACATACAAGAGGTGCAAAGAAAATAAATTTGAAAAAAGATTAACCCCTGCCGAGACTGTATCTTAATATCTACTGCGTCCCCTGTATTCAGACGCTCAATTGCAGAGCTGCCTCGCCGTGCCATTTCCCTGTGCACTCCTGTTTGCGTCTAATGCCACCCTGCCATCTGTCTACTTATTCCTGCTGTCTATCTGTCTGTCTCTACTACTGTCCTTCCTTAATCAGCTAAGCCTTGGAAAAGCTGATTGCTCTCTCCTCTTTCGATCTTTGCAAGAGACTTTCTGGGTCCGCATCCCAAAGCGCCTTGCCAACGCCATAACTGAGTGTGTGGTAAAATGCACAGACTCTTGGGAGAGGAAGGAGTAATGCGTGCGGTACCAGGTTTCTTCTTCAGAATGTTCTGGAACTAAGTAGTGGTCATGACTGCACAGTCTCCTGAGTGCACCAAAATCACTTAATCGTACACCTTAAAGAGGTGGATTTTAGTTTGTTTATTTATTTTTTAATGTATTTAGTACAGGTTCTACAGGGTCTCACTACGTGCATGGCCTCATAGTGATTCTCCTGTTTTCAGCCTACCAAGTGACGGAATTACAGATGCGTGCCACCATGCCCAGTCTCAGTCGCTGTCTCAGCACATCCTGGGGGTGGCTCTGGCATAGCATGCCAGGGATCAAATCCCGGTGAACTCTGCCTAAGCAGGTGCTTTAGTCTGCTGAGCTATCTGCCTGGCCCTAAGAGGTGGATTCTAGGTGTGTGAGATATTTCTCTATTTTGAAAGTATAGACTCAGGGGGCCAGGGAGATAGTTTCGTGACACAAGTGCCTGCCTGTAAGTGCAAGGTTGTGAGTTTGAACCCCAGTCCCGCAAATAAATATATTAATGTATAGACTCAGAGAATTACCTTTCCTGAGGTATTGCTGTTATTACCAATGATAACACTGCTCAGATGTCATCGGAGCCTCCCACCAGCTTCCTTAATGAAGCCCGTTCTGTTTCAGCCTGGCCCAGCAGGCTTTTCCAGCCATAGTCTCACTTTGCAACATAACCGCTCTTCTTTATCGAGGTTTGAAATTTGTTTTTCCCTTTGCACCTGGTGGGTTTTCCCTCCTTCTACTCTTTTTTCTTGTCGGTATTGTGTTGAGAATTCTGTCCTCCAGCTGGGGAGATAGTTCTGCAGACTCAGTGCCTGCCTGTCAAGTGCAAAGACCTGGGTTCCATCCCCAATACCTCATGCCACATCCGCCATGTGACCTGGGGCTGTGCCAGCCGCAGAATTGGGCATGGTGGTGTCCACACCTACAATCACAGCACTGGGGAGGCTGAAACAGGAGGATCACTATGAATCCAAGCTGCATAGCAAGGCCCTGTACCAAATTAATTAATTAATTAATTAATTAATTAATTTTAAAATTTAAAAAATAACTAAATAACAAGACCTGTCCTCCATATTTTTGGCAGGTAGGATCCAATTTGTGATGCCTCAAACCCAGATCAAGTTCCACCGTCTGAGGAGATGCCTCCCTTTGGGGATCAAACTCAAGACCTTGCACTTGCCAGACAGGCACTTGTGCCCCTGACCTATCGCCCTGGCCCCTGTACTTGGTATCTTTTTTTCTTTTTTTACTTTGAGAATCTTCATTTTTTTTAATTGCATTTAATAAGAAATATATATTTGATATCTTAATCCTTTCCTAACCATGTTCCACCTCAAATAAGGGCAGTCACGGCTTGTACACAGTTATCTGGGTTTTGCATTTCATCTTGTTTGGAGCAAGAATACATGCCGATACGTGGCATCGCCAGTTTCTCTGGTGAAACTACTTCCAGTAATGGGACGTCACTGAGTGCTAAACCACCAGACTAGAGCTGAGAAGACACGAATACCACCGGCTCCCACGGGCAGGTACCAGAAGCTGCACCACACCACGGCTTGTCGGACGGTCTTGCAGGATGTCCTGCAGAATCCACTCCTCACCCGCCTAGGCTCCCACTGCTGGCCTTCTTCCTTCTGTTGCTCAAGAACTTTCTTCACAACCAGTCCTGTCAGCTAGCTGAGAATATCCTACTACATCTTCCAAAATGCAGCTGGGCTGCCCCTCCACGTGTCACGCCCAGTGCAAGGCAGGTGGCTTTGGCGCCCTCTCCTCACTCCTTTCCACACTGCCCTTGGTAATTCCCCTGGCGTCCTCTGCTGTTTCCACACTGTTAGTCTTCCCTTCCTCTTCTGAGTCTCCCATGTTCATCTCCACCACCCTCAATCTTCCTTTTGTTCTTGTCTGTCTCCGAGTATGGACCACTTAACCACATCCTTCTCTTTTCCTCATGGGTGATTTCAGGGTCCCGGTCACCCTCACAGAACCTTAAGCCCCAGTGTCTCCTGGCCTCCTCCCTTCCCTGCTTCTGCTTCCTTTTGGCCAGGCACTACCAGAGCCATCTCCTAGTCTTTCCCCAAGGCAAGCCATTCCCGACTCTTGGACTTCTACATCTTTCCTCAGAGTTCAGCTCCTAGTCCCATTCAGAGCCCAGTTAGCTGCTTATCTCAGTTACTTTTCTGTCATTGCTGGAGCAAAATACCCAACACCCAAAATTAAGAGAGGAGAGGTTTATTTAGCTCACAGTGTGCAGAGATTTGAGTCCACACGTGGCAGGCTCCAAGGCAGAGTGGCACGCAGCAGAAGGCAGCAGTTTATGGCAGAAGAGAACAGCAAAAGCAGCATGAACAAAACAAGAAGAGCAGCAGCAAGGAGCAAGCCTCTCTCCCTCCCTTATAAGTGCACTGAGTCTGCCTGCCCCAGGGGATGTAGCTCTCACACCTATCATCCTAGCATTGGACCATAAATTAATTGCAATCTCTAGAAGCCTGCCCATGACTGCACGAGGCCTTTGGGAGGACATCTAGACACAACCACTACACCATGCTTCATCATCTTATAATATTTAGACCTGGAGGCCTGCTTGTTCTGACTGCTCATGCCTCACCTTGGGTCGGCCATGTATACTCCTCTCTTAAAACCCCTTCAGCTCTCATATTTTCCCTCCCCACTCTGACAAGTTTGGAAATCTTCCAGTTGCGGGTCAGTGCTACATCCTGGTAAGACACAGCAACATCAGAGTTGGTTAAATTTATGGCATGGTTATCTACGAGTTCAGGGACACAGAAAGAAGAAGGAGGTGGAACAGGGTATGGTGGCACATGCCTGTAATCCTGGCACTTGGGAGGTTGAGGCAGGAGGATCAGTGTGAGTTCGAGACCAGCCTGGGCTACAAAAGTGAGCTCAAGGCCAGCCTGAACCGTATAGTGAGACCCTGTCTCAAAGAGACAAGAAAGAAAGAAAGAAAGAAAGAAAGAAAGAAAGAAAGAAAGAAAGAAGGAAGGAAGGAAGGAAGGAAGGAAGATATGGACCCAGAAATCTTCATTTGGTTAACTTACTGACATGTGTACCACTCCTGGACAAGGTCCCAACCTCCTCATGATCCATTTGGCTTCTGTGGAGAGCCCAGTGGTGACTTTCTCCAGTGACGATTAATGCAGTATCTTAATATGTTTGACAAATTGCAGGGTCTAGTAGTGGCAAACAGCTCATCTAAGAGCCTGGCCATCTCTGTCAGGTTTGAGTGACAGCATCACACTTTCACACAGGTTAGTTACCAAAGAACTAGGCCATAAGTTACCATGCCATAAATTTAACCAACTCTGATGTTAGTTACCAAAGCCAGTTAGGACACCGTTTGAGCAAAGAACAAGTAGAACGCCGTGGCGAAAGCCCTCTGTCAACTAAAATTGTCCCATATACTGAACAGATCATCTCAAGGATCAAGAAACTGAGTGTGTTCAGCGTGCTCACAGCCTTGATTGCTGTGGTGAAAAGTAGTAATGTGCACTGCACTTATTGATGTGCTCTTCCACCTCTTCCAGTTACAAGACGTTTTCAGTCTCGAATGGTTTTGCTCCAGGGGAGTTTTGTCTGTTAAAGAAATAGAAGGCAATATCACTCAATCCTGTCACCCTTAGAAACCGAACAGCAACCCATTAGGAAGCTTTTTTAGCCTAACTCCCTTTCCTCTGTGCACCTAAAGCACGTTTTCCTATATTTTAAGATCCCTCTCCATTTTGCATCATGTGTGAATTTTCACACCTGGATAATTGGGCTTGCAGAGCAGCTCCTAGGGTGGAGTTGATCTCTCTGAGGTGACTGGTCATTTTTTTCCCTGCCAATTCCCAAGAAAGAGATAGTCAGAAGGAAAAAAAAAGAAGAAAGTACTAACTCATAAAGTAGCCTGTAGGTTCCTGCAGCCTGTAGGAGCTTACAGTCCCCACAGGATCAAGCTATTTATTTATTTATTTATTTATTTATTTATTTATTTATTGGTCTTTTTGAGAGAGGGTCTCGCTATGCTGTTCAGGCTGGCCTTGAGCTCACTTTTGTAGCCCAGGCTGGTCTTGAGCTCACAGTGATCCTCCTGCTTCAGCCTCCCAAGTGTCGGGATTATAGGCGTGTGCCACCAAACCCGGCGGATCAAACTATTTTTTTTTTTTTGGTACTTTAAACAATTTATTTAACTGAAATGGACTTACATTTGTTTCTGAAGTGACTTCCATTTATTTGGACACATCTTTTCCCCATAGTGATTTACAGAGTCTTCAAGCCAATATAAATATTTTATAAATATTTGAATATTTAGGTATATACCTGCATAATACCTCAGTAATACTTTTCAGCAAGAAAAACACTGAAGAGTTAAGACCAGACATAATTACTAGCTACAGTGAAAATCTGCTGAAATGTTTTTGAGGTAAGAAGGCACCACATATCTCTTCAACTAAGAAAATCACCCTTACAACACAGGATGATTTTATTTTTGCATATATAGGACTTAGAATACTTAAGTTGCCAGTTAGGTGGTGAATGGCAGAGCAACATCCCAGCTTATGCCATGAATTCATAGGGAAAAGGTTCCAACAACTCAGGCTCCTTCCCATTGGTCCTCACAAAGTGTGCTTCTCTGGGAGAGGGAGGTTGACGTTTCAGTTGAACACAGGTACCTTTCTCTTTGGCTTCTTTCTTTTTCTGATCATTTTCCTTGACACGTTTCAGGAAGCAATCACGATTTTTTGAGTGTTTAATATGTTCAATGCGTACATTAATCCTCTTGGCAAGCATTTTACCCTTAATTTGCTTATTTACAACAATGCCAACAGCATGCTGGGTAACATCGTAGATTCCTCCTGTTTTGCCATGGTAACATTTGTGAGGCATTCCTTTTTGCACAGTACCCATTCCCTTGATGGCTACAATGTTACCCTTTTTGTAGCTTTGCATGTATGTAGCCAAAGGAACCACCCCATGTTTTCTAAAAGGCCTGGAGAACACATACCGGGTTCCCCTTCTCTTGCCCTTTGTGTTAGTCATTTTGACAAATTACTGAAAGATGGCGGTTCTGGCCAAAAGGCCAAGCTGTTTTTTATAAGAAAATATTTTCCATCTTCATGCAGTTCAATATACTTCCTAATTGTTTCTTGCCAGGTTCTATTACATTTCCACAAATTGTTCCTGCTTTTTCCAGAGCAATCAGCTTTGTTCAACAAAGGCAAGTATTGAGCATGGCAGCTTCTGGGGCGGGAACTGTACTCAGGACCTAAGGTGATGAAAAAAAAAAATGAATGAAGCAGGTCCCTGCTTTCAGGATATATCCAGCAGCAGAGTGTTGAGAATGGATAAAGGGTCAGAAGCACCAGATGCAAGGATATTCAATAGCAGAGAAAGATATAAAATATAACTGTTGAGATATGATAGTAGATGATGGTAGCATTTGTGGAGGGCAAAAAGAAGGCCAAGGTAATAATAATGGCCTGTGAAACATCCGGGATATTTATCAGAACCATAGAGAGAGGAAAAATTAGTGGTCCAGAGGCATTACTATGCCCCACCACTTACCAGTCCTTCTGCAGCCCTAAAAGTGTCTCCCATTCATGTGCCCATTCACCAAATGCATGTATGAAATCCGAGAGGCTAAACAAGCTGAAAGGCATATCCCTGTTATGCGGCCAGGACTGGAGCCCCTCTAGCCGGACTCCTAACTTCACTCTTAAATTCTGTGGCGCTGCGTTGAATACTGTGATTGGCTGAGCCTGGGTCACATCCACTGCACAAGAGTACTGGGCTCCAGTTTGTCTCCCACAGAAGATCTTAGTGTTAAAACCTTAAAGCTGGGGAAAGGATTTGGAGCAAGCAAAATCAACCATTGTCCGGTGGAACAGCGCTTCGTCTTTTCCTTTCTTTTCTACTATAGTATTTGGTTGACGTTGTGGTTTGTGTCTAGTCGTCCCCCCAAAGCCTCATGTAAGTCATGGGGTGAACTTCTAGAGTTTATGATTTACTCGTGATGCTCTAGGATTATGGGTGTAAGTGCTGCTGGGATTATGGGTGTGGGTGTTACAGCCAGCATGGGGTGTAGAGCCTGAATGCAATTTAAGGGAGACAGACTTGCTCTCTTTTGCCATTGTTGCTGCAATATTACATTTTTGCAAATTGTTCCCGATTTTTCCAGAGCAATCAGCTTGGTTCAGCAAATGCAAGTATTGAGCATGGCAGCTTCTGGGGCAGGAACTGTACTCAGGACCTAAGGTGGAAAAAAAAAAAAAATGGATAATACAGGTCCCTGCTTTCAGGATATATCCAGCGGGCATATTTGCTCCCATTTGTTCTTGCTGTTAGGCTGCCTTTTGCCCCAGTGAACTGCTGCCCTCCGCCCTGTGCCGCTCAGCCTTGGAGCCAGCAGAGTACGGACTGAAGTGCCAGTAACTGTCAGCTAAACAAACCTTTCCTTCCTTCATTTTGAGTGTCTGGTATTTGTCCCAGCAAGAGAGAAGAGTAACTGAGACGCTTGGAATAAATTTTGCACCTGTGGAATGCCATTAGTCGGACTGGGAGCACGTTAAATGGCTTTGGATATAAAACACCAAATTAGTCCTTGCCCCAACAGGAATTTCACCACCTTTTTATTTGTGTTGAAAGCTATCAGTTTACACCGAGGCTGTTTTTACTTTACTAAATCCGATATTTATATCTACATCCTTTTATCTTTCATCTTTAGAGCAGAAAATATAAATACAAGAGGCTATAAAGCTGTTTTAACCTGAACTGTAGAAGCGACACGCGAGCCCACTGAGGACCATGAGTTTGTAGGATTGGTGTGGTAGGTAGGGATAGGGTTGTAGGTAGGGATAGGGTTGTAGGTCCACCAGAAGAAACCGAAGGACATGTGAAACTTTTTTTAAAAAATTACTTAAGGTTATTTTTATGCGTTACTGCATAAAAATGAGATTTCATCTCAATCTGTTTTTATTTTAAAAAAGGATCCACACACTAAGTAAAAAAGAAAAAAGGCAGCCCCAAGGCTGATGAAGTTTTTTTGTTTTCTACAGGGTCTCACTACACAATTTATAGTGATCCACGTGTTTCCTGCCTCCCAAGTGCTGGGATTACAGGCCTGCACCACCGCGCCGGGACTCCAGCGGCTGCTCAGCGCGCTCAAGAGCAGGGTCAGAAACCGAACGCTGACCCATAGCGTTTTTCTAAACAAGCGTTTAATCCGCAGAGCTATATCGCCGGCCCTAAGCTAGAGGGGTTTGAGCGCCTTCTTGTGTCTCTATTTTTCCTGACACCTAAATTAGTTTGCAGTTTCTCGGCCTTACTAAGTTAATACATCTTTATTTTTAAAAATCTCAGTAAGAGCAATTTCCAATCCTCTGCTGACGGTGTTGCCAGGCGCACGCAGGCATAGAAAGGGTCCAGAATATTCCCTCTCGCCCTCCAGCGTGGAGCCGGGCACCTATTTCCTTTCAGACCGCAAACCATGGAGGTGCGAAAACCTCCATCATCCTAGAGAGGACTTGTGGGCGGGGCGGGACGGGGCGGGCTTCCGCTGGCTACCACTTCCGGCGCGTCCCGCCCTCGGGACTGTGACCGGTTGAACTTGAGGATGTTGCGTTCTCTCAGTTTCTCGGGCGCTCAGGAAGGCTAGCTGGGGCCGTCGTGGATCCCCAAGATAGTTGCGCGAGGGTTCCGCGGGATTGGGGGCGGCGGGAAGAAGCCGACAGCTTGAAGCCGGCGGCAACAGGATCCCTTTCCCGGGTCCTCCGAGACGCGGAGTCTTTTTCCTATTTAGGGCCAGCACGCAGGTCGCGGGTACTAGGGACCCTCCGGGGGGTTTAGAGCCCAGACATCGGATGTATCGGGGGCAGAGACTGAATGGCTCTTGTGTTTTAAAAAGTAAGGTAGCTAACACAAAATGTTATCTCGGTATGTGATTGTGACCCCTTATGGAAGAGATCGCTGTGGTCTGATGATGAGGAATTGTGGCCCCGGAGGAAGAAAGGAGCTGGGTGGACGTGCACTCTGCAGGGTCTGAAGGAGATTACAATGACCTTTCTGGGGCAGAGAACGGTGAAGACCTGTAAGAAGATCGCTTAGCAAGAGGTCGAATCCGTGGTTTTAAATTACTTGCTGCTGTCCTTACCTCGGTTGGTTCCCTCCCAGCCACTTCCCACTGGTGCTGGCTGCCTTTTTTTTTTTTTTTTTTTTTTTGCTCGGGTGTCCCCAATCTTTAAGGGATTACAGTGTCATGTTGTGGGCCTCTGCATGTGGTTATGCAGCGGGTCGGTGTTCATTTATCAAATGGGTACTCCAGATATTTTGGTGAAATTGGGAGGAGTATTATATAGAAAGCTTTGCCCACTTGGCCTGGTGGCACACGCCTGTACTCTGTGTGTGTGTGTGTATGTGTGTGTGTGTGTGCGTGTGCGCGCGCGCGCGTGTGTGTGTGTGTGTGTCTTTGAGACAGGGTCTCGCTCTGCAGTTTAGGCTGGCCTTGAGCTCACCTTTGAGCCCAGACTGGTCTCAAACTCGCACCGATCCTCCTGCCTCAGCCTCCCAAGTGCTGGGATTACAGGCGTGCACCACCACGCCCAAACCTGTGCTTTCTTTGTGTCATTGCTCAGGATGCTAAAGCAGGAGGATCATGGGAATTGTTATTGGAGCCTAATTTGTGTTCTAGAGAGAGTTCAAGGCCAGCCGGAACTAAATGGTGAGGCCCTGTCTCAACAAAACAAAACAAACAAAAAAAAAGAAAGCAACTGAGAGATGGACAAGTAAATTTGAAATTTAAACGAGGTCTTAACAGAATAGCAGAATACTAAGTTATTTGGACAGGACCTGCGTTAGTAATTCTCACTTAATGCTTGTCAAGCATTTTGATAAACCTTTGAGCAAGTGCCTGCCTGGCAAGTGCAATGGTCGTGAGTTCGAACCCCAGTCCCGCAAAAAAAAAAAAAAAAAAAATCTCTCCAATGTGGTTATGATTTGTATCTAGTTGTCCCCTCAAACCTCATGTAAATGTAAATCATGGGGCTGTCAAGCGCAGAGCTCGAGGAGCAGGGCCAAAGGACCAGGGCGGGGCTTGAGGGGCGGAGCCATGGCTAAACTGACAACACACACTGTCAGGTTCCCCTCCCCCCAACGGCGGTCTCTGGGGGATATGGAGCAGATCATCCTGGACACCACAGCGCCCTAGCCTCTCCAGACCCTATAAAGCAGGGGCAGTATCTTGAAACCTCCAGTAACTAAACTAAATAAACCTTTCCTTCCTTAAGCTTATGTGTCAGATATTTGTCCCACCAAATGACAGAATAGTAACTAAGACACCCCACCCCCTTAGAGGATGAATTTTGGGAATTGCTGATGTGAAAGAATCAGTCACCCAGACATTGAACTACTCAATAGACTTCTCAGAAGACATCTCAGAAGTCATCTGACTAGTGTTCCAAAAGGATAGTTTATGTTCCAGAAAATGTACCACAAGCCATACAACATTCGGAAAAGAAAATGAACGTTCAACCCTTCCCTTCCTCCTACAAATATCCTAGACAATAAGTAACGTCTTAATATTATCGAGCAAATACAATATATAATTATAAAACAAAGGGCATATTTGGAAAAAGTGTAAGCTTGTCAGATGCAAATGTTGGGCTTATCAAGGCGTTACATTAGCATAGAATTGTAGAGAAAATCCTAGAGGGAAAAAAAAAGTGAAGCCAGAGTCTTAAGCTGTAGGGTAGACTCTGAGAAAGTCAGACTGCAGAGACCAAAATGTCAAGTCCAGCCTGCACAGGTACACTCATGGTAAGGTGTGGATGGGGCTAGAAGGTCCACTCCCAAGAAGGTACACTGACGTGAATCTTGACATAGATCTCATGTTTCTTATCACATGGGCGTCGTCGTAGGTTTGCGTAGATTTTATCAGCATGGCCACTGACTTCCTGGAACAAGTGATAGAAGAGACTGAGGCACAAGCTATGATAATCTTTTATGACCTAGCCTCAGAGGTCACGCAGTATCATTTCCCAACAGCCTGGTGATTGCACGGGTTGGCCCATTACGGGGAGGCACCAACGCAGCGTGCAGGGGCCAGCGCAAACCATCCTGGGGGCTGCCTGCCGTCCAGCTCTTAATGTGGTATGTTAGTTTCATTGACAGGTTTACCAGTCAGGGAAAAAGTAATTCCTGATGGGTCAGTGGCGTCCAAAGGACTGGAATCTTGGAAAGAAGATAATAGTTTAAGGCTGTCCTAGCCATAGTGACTCTTGTTGCAATAGGGTCCCTGGAAGCTAAGCTTTCTAGATGTTACCAAAAAATATCAGCTCCTGTAGGAAATGAGGCTTTTAAACTCTGCTGCCTGTCACGTCTCCCGCATCTTGTCTTGTACCTGAGCCATCATCTGGAGAAGAGGTAGCTAGCTGTACGGGTTGTTTCAAGGACCACCCTCCAAAAGGACCACCAGCGTCCGCCCTGCCACACGTCAGTTTCCTGTTCCGTTCTCCATCTGACAAAGGCAGCCTCTAGAAGTGAAGACTAACATTTCTGAACCTAAATGTTTACATGAGCTACCTGAGAAAACGCTCTGGTAGATGACAGAAGTATTATGCTGACCCAGGGATGACAAAGGTGCATAAGGTGGCCCCATGCTTCATGACAGTCTGGGCAAGGGATGTATAAACTGGAGCTTTGAGGTGTTCAGGTGTTGGTGCAAGACATCCGCGTGCCTTGGTAGAACATATGGCAGGTGTATGTTATACACCTTGGGGATTTTCAAGATGATCCAGGCACCCCAGGCTCAGCAATGTATTTGGATAACTCCCAGGACTCAGCAGAGAGCCATCCTCACAGCGGCAGCTTGTTAGTGCGAAAGGACACTGGCAAAATCAGCAAAGGCAAAAGGCACATGGGACACTGGGAGCCACCAGGCGCAAGCCTGCAAGAGCACCCTCTGCAGGGACTCGCACAGGACGCATTTCCCTCCTCTAGCAGTGAGTTTTCACTAAGTCGAAACGTGAACCAAGAGAGTTCATCAGCAACTGAGAGCCCAAAGCTGTGATTGGGTTCATCTGGGAGGGATCCTCTGGACGGCATTACCCAGCTTCCGGACTCACCGAGGGAAAGCAGGCAGGCGACACACCTCACGTTGTTTCTGTTCAAGATCCTGGTACACGGAGCTCCTCCTACTAGGAACTCAAGGGAGCCCTCTGAAGCCCACACTCCTAAGTGACAGGCAGGGGGCAACCTCTGCCACAGAATGGAAGCTCAAAAAAGATTTTCAAAAGTGGCCAGCAGGTGGGCATGGACCAGGTGTGGCAAGAGACAGGTGGTAAGGTTACTCAATATGGCCCCCAGGACCATTTTGTGTGTGTGTGTGTGTGTGTGTGTGTGTGTGTGTAGGGCTGGGTGTCAAGAGGTAGGGAGGATACTGACCAGAGGAGAGTAGCATATTTGAAAGCCATAGGACTATATTCATTTGTAAAGCTTTCCACATAAAATACCACTGACAAGGTGGCTTGGGCAGCAGGCACTATGTCCTCACAGCTTGGAAGGCTGGAAGTCTGAGTGAGATCACGGTGAGAGGAAGCGCTTTCCTGTGAGCCCTCCTTGGCCTGTAGGTGGTGCCTCCTCGCCACTTCTTCTTATCATTCCCTTTTGGTCTGTGATCCTGTTCGGCATCTAATCTCTTAAAGATACAGCTCACACTGGATTAGGACCCGCAGAAATTATCTCGTTTTGACTTAATTGCCTATGTTAAAGGCCTTATGTCCAAATACAGTGACATTCTAAGTCACTGGGAGGACGTCGAATCAATGAAGACGGACACACAACTGCGCCCGTACCAGGCACGTCAACATTTAGTATATCTGGAAGAAACGGCACTTGTAGAGGTGTGGCAGACCTGATCTAGCCTTCCCTTACACCTTTTTCTGTAGAAAAAAAAAAAAAAAATTAGCAATTTATATCAGAGTAGTGTTTCTCAGTTAGTAATGGCCCTGAAATTAATTTAGTAAGACCAATATCTTTTTAATGGAATAAAATAGATTAGAGTACATGTAGCTAAGTGCATCATAAGTATTTCATAAAAGCTTTGATCAGACTTGGAAATTCAGTGTCAGCGAACATCCAGCTCTGAGTCAAGGCTACCGTTTCACCCCTTCCCCTTGCCAAGGAGGTAAATGGGAAAAAAAAAAGGAAAAGGAGGGTCATGAAGGGGCGGATTACTCCAGCTCAAATGTCAGAGAAGCAGCTATGGCCCTGATGGTTTAAGTGAAACATGCTTAGCACTTTTCTGGTAAAAAGGGGGGGAGGGAGAGGTGGAAATATTGATCAGGTCCACAGGATGACCAAAGACCCCCTTGAGTAGCCCTGTGTCAACAGCCACAGAGAGGAGAAGCACAGCTAACGAAAAGTGGCAGGCGTGGAACCCAGAGACAGCAGGGGAGGACAGCCTCTATGGCTCCCACACTATGACTTTGATCAGGCCACCGACGTGCCCCAGGTCTCAGGCCCTGCATCAGCCACGTGGGGGCGTGGCCCAGGCCAGCTCTTAGCTCGTGTCAAGCTCCTGCATTTGCAGGGAACCCAGGAGCGCGGATCTCAGTGTCAGCAGAGAGGTGAGCAGGACTCCGAGCCGGCCTCTGAGCAAGCGTGCGAGTCACATCTCCTCCCACTCTGTTTCCCGCGTGGGTGGCTGTAGCACATTGCCTCCCGAACCCCCTTTCCTTACTTAAATCAGGCAGTAATGAAGTTCCTTTCCAGGATTACTGGGCAGATGGAAGAGACACAAGGTGCAAAAGACGTGTACGTCTCGGGTGCTTATTGACTGCTCAAAAACAGTTTTCAGGAGGCTGTCTAGGCCTCCTCTCCTCAGGAGGCCAAGCGGAGCTGACAAGCAGCGGCCCAGCCGGAGGGAGGCCCTGCTGCCAGGCTGGCCACTTTGAGCAGCCGTGACACCAGGCTGCGGACCAGCTCAGGGAGCATTTGGAAAGAAACGCTAGTGCAGACGGTAGGCAGAAGCCTCCTTCCCTCAGGACAAGAGGAGCCAGGCAGCAGACCGGCAGGCCCTGGCTCAGCTCGCCTGCACCGAGATGAACGCATCGAGGAGGGCGGGTTGGCCAGAAGCAAGAATCGTGTCACGGATGGGGTAGTAGGGAGGGCGGTTGCAGACCGCCTGGCATGCAGACAGCACACATTTCTGCAGGAAGCCACCACTGGGACCGTGAGCGGCATGCCCGTGGGGAGCAAAGTTCAGCTTCCCTCAACAGAATGTCATGTTTTAAAATAGATGTGTCACATTCTGTTTGTGAAAATGCACTGACCTAAACGTGTTTTCTGTTCTTAGTGAATCCGATATGCCATTAACTATGTGCGCGCGCGTCCTGTTAGTCACACGCCTCCTTCTTCTGCGCCCCTTGCCTGCATTTAGTAACTCCCATTAATGTTTTTCACAATCTTTTCCCTCACCCGGTGTCCCCTACTTTTATGATTCAGGGTGGCTGGAAAAAAAAGGGGGGTATGAGAAAGACCAAATATGTTTGCCAGGTAGAACTGTACTGCTAATTTTATAAAATGACAAGAAAATATGTCAGAAATAATTGCCCAGTCATAGCAGGTCAGAGGGAATCCATTATCCGCAGATCTGCAGGAGGAAAAGGACTGACCCTAGACAGCACACGGACATGCAGGAAGGAGAGAAGAATAGCAGCAAGGCCGGGCGCATGTGCAGTGGTTAGGCAGTGTTAGAAGCCAACGGGGCACCCCAGTGCCTCACAGAGTGTAGGTATGTGGATACCGCTAAGCGTGAAGGACAGGCACGTGGAGGAGGGCTGGGAATAAGCGCAGTGAACGTTTTCTAAGGTTTTAGCAGCACTGGAAAACTAGGTCAAGGAATCATTTGTAGGAGGAAGAAGTAAGTCAAGACTGCGTGCTGCAGACGCCAAGATGACAACAGCGGGAAAGTAGGGTAACAAGAGAACCCACAATGGGTCTGAGGTAGAGACAGCAATAACCGGAAACATTTTATGTAAGATCGAGGGGCTGGGCTGGGCTGGGGAGATAACTTGGGGGTCTAAAGTGCCTGCTTAGACAAGCTTAGGCAAACCGCAGGGACCGAGGTTGGATCCCCAGCACCACATGCTGCGCCAGCCCCACCCCTAGGCAGGCTGAGCCAGCCATAGCATACATGCATACATACATACATACATACACATACATACAGTTTAAAAAATAAATTAAATAAAATAGAGGGGCTGAAGAGATAGCTCAGGAGTCTAAGTGCCTGCCTGGCAAGCACAAGGACCCAGGTTCGATCTCCAGTACTGCATGCTGTGCTGACCCTGTGCTGAGCCAACCACTGAAACTGGGCATGTGGCATGCACCTGTAATCCCAGCCCTCAGGAGGCCACAATAGGAGGATCTCTTTGAGTTCCAAGTTTCATAGTGAGACTCTGTACCAAATAAATAATTTAAAGACAGATACAAAGAAGAGCATAAAGTGGATGAAACAGAAAAGAATAAACCTAACTATATCATAATTAGTTTATATCTAAATCGAATATATAATGTAAAGACCAAGTTTGTCAGATTAGAGATGAAAAGAAAACCTAGCTTTCAAGAGAGACACTTTAATGAAGAGACATAATTAAAGCAACAAGAAAGATAGACTACAAAACTCTTAACAAGAAACAAATCAAGGGCTAGTGAGATGGCTCAGCGGTCTAAAGCACGTGCGTTGGAAAGTTTAGGCTCACCGCAGGGACCGCGGCTCAATCCCAAGCACCACATGCTGCCCCGCCCCCCCACCCCCAGGGAAGGCTGAGCCGGCCATAACACAAACAAATACATGAGGTTTAACAAAATAAAATAAACTTTAAAAAAAAAATGAAACAAATCAAGTATATCTATGTCGTTACCAAATAAGACTGTGAAGTCAATATATATATATATATATATATATATATATATATTAGAAATAAAAAGGGTACAGGGCCAGCCAGATAGCTCAGTGGACTAAAGCATCTGCTTAGGCAGAGATCTGCGGCCACTGCTCAGTCCTGTGTGCTGTGCTGGCCTTGCCTCAGGAGATATCAGATCATAAATCTGTGCTTAGTGATGTAAGTTAAAATATAAAACAAAAATGAGACAACGGTCAGAAAACACAAGTTCACAGCTCTGACATACCTTTACCGCAACATACCTTTCACCCTCCTTTATGGATAAGAAGATAAAAGACTAGTGAGAATGTAGGGGACCTAAATAACACCAGCAAATGCTGTGCTCATAATGGCAGAATTTACTTTTTTAAATATCCATGAAACATACACAAAATTGGTCATACAGTGAACAATAAAGCTCCAGCAAAAGGTCAAGACATTAAAGTCATTCCAAGACTGTTTTTTCACCAAAATGAAGCTATGAACCAATAGTAAAAGAATTATTTTTTTCTTTTTTCTTTTTTGCAGGACTGGGGTTCGAACTCACAACCCTGCACTTGCCAGGCAGGCACTTGTGCCACAGAGCTGTCTCCCCAGCCGCTGGTAATCACAGTACTTCAGAGAATTGCAAATTCAAGGTTAACCTGGACTACAAAGAGAGACACTGTATCAGCCCACCCCCAAGGTAAGGATAACTTCACTGCAGGAAAAATGTTTAAATAGTTCCTAAATAATCTATAAGTTAGAAAAGAATTGCAGGGTTGAGAAGATACCTCCATGGCACAAATGCCTGCCAGGCAAGTGCAAGGTCCTGAGTTTGAACCCCGGACCCGCAAAAAAAAAAAAAAAAAAAAAAGAATTCCAAATAAACATTTTATTTGTTTGTTTGTTTTGTATTTGATACAAGGTCTCACTACACAGCTCAGACTCATAGTGATCCTCCTGTTTTAGCCTCCCTGGTGCTGGGATTATAGCTGTGAGCCACCACGCCTGGTCTCTGTGGCTGGCTCAGCGTGCCCAGGGGTGGGCCTGGTGCTGCATGTGGTGCTGGGGATCAAACCTCAGTCCCTGAGCTTGCCTAAGCAGGCACTTAGTCCATGGAGCTATCTCACCAGCCCCCAAATATTTTAAGTACTTATAACTAAATTTGATTATTTTAAAGATATAATATGAACCCAGGGATTCTGAACATACTTGTAATATCATACAGAGAGGAAGGAGGTTGGGGCATCTGACCCTAGCTTGTTGGAACCTTAGCAAGTTCCAGCTTGGCCTAGACTGCATAATGAGACCTCATCTCAAAAAAATTAGACAAAAGCCATGGAGAACTTATGGGATTCAGCTACCATATGGCTTACAGGGAAATTAAATATATATATTAAAAATGGAAAGACTAAAAAATCAATTTGTTCTATAAGTCAAGAACAAAATAAGAGAACGTTAATCTAATGAAAATAAAAGTAAATAGTAAAGATTATAAATCATTGAAATAGAAAACAAACATAGAATAGGGAAAAACAACAGAAAAGCTGGCTGTGAAAATCCTGTTTAACTTGATAAACTCTTAACGATACCAATCACTAAGAACAGATTTTCAGTACTAGAAAGGGATGTCACTGAAGATCCTACAGACAGCAAAAAGCTGAGTGAATTTTGCCTTTATACCAACACAGAATGAAATAAACAAATTCCTTCAAAACACAATGTTCTGGGGGCTGGAGAGATAGCTCTGTGGCACAAGTACCTGCCTGGCAAGTGCAAGGTCGTGAGTTTGAACCCTGGTCCTGAAAAAAAAAAAAAAAAAAAAAACAATATTCTAAAGACCACTGGAGAAAACCTGACTCTCCAATGTGTACTAGTAGTAATAGTAATAATAATAACAACAACAACAACAACTAGATCTATTATTTAAGAGAAACAGGGTCTGACTCTATAGTTCAGCCTGGCCTTGAGTTCACCATGCAGCCCAGGCTGGCTTTGAACTCTCAGCCATCCCTCTGCCTCAGCGTAGGATTTCATGTGGGTACAATCCCACCCGGCAAAGTTTAACCCATTTTTCTGCTCACTGCTGTCCATTTTTACTAATAGAAGTATCTGTAGCACTACCTATGGTATAAAGTGGTAAATTAATACCTATTTTTTGATTGGGACATTATTTCAACCAAGATTTATTTTTATAGTAGTAACATTTGAAAGTGTACATATTCCTTAGAGCTGTGGGCTGAAGGGTGGTAGGGAAAGTGGGGTGTCAGCACCCAGCAGAACTGACTCATTTAGGACACAGAATATTAAAAATAGTTCATCCATGAGTTCACACATGACAGAATTTGTGCAGACATGATAACTTTTCTAAATACTGTTAGTACAAATATTTCTTCTCATTGAACTAACAGAAAGTTATTGTATACATAGTCCAATATTCCATAATAGTAGTGGGCTATCAGCAGAGCTGGCAATGTTGGAAGCTGTTGACTTGAGCCTTTCACAGCTCAGAATACTAATCTGGCTTTATTTTTTATGCCTCATGGTTAAATTTTCTGCTGGATGGTTAAGTCCAAGTTAAAGCAAGACCTGTATAACAAAACATGTAACTTTTGTATCTGACAAGGTCAGTCAAATCCCCTTAGGATTTACCTTGAAACCATGTACAGTGCTTTGTAGAACTTTTGTCAGTGTCAGCCGTCTGGATGAGTCACGGCCATTGCTTGACCAGTTTGCTCCTTGTGAAAGCCTGAGAGAATGTTTTCTCTCTAGGCGACTCTCTGCTTATACATAATCAATCTCCTCCTTCTGTGGCCCCGTGATCTCCTTGAACACAAAATTTAGGACACCACTGAGTTATAGGATGTTACAGTACAAGTTCTTTTATGTCAAGAGTCCTCACTGACCTTGAAGGGCTAGGGCCAAAATATTGGTTATCCTTGTAGCCCCTCTTTTTTTCTAGACTTTTGGTCTGCAAACTTAAGTTCTTAACCCTCCTGAAGAGAAGCTTAGTGATACTATTACTCTATAAGTACTTGAGCTTAACATTACTGTCTTTCTGAATATTAAGGAAAAATGCCATAGGATTGACCGGCTACAATTTTGTATATGCTTAGATTTCTAAGTTTCTGTGTAAAAAGGTGTAACAGTTTTTTAAATAACATTCTATAGGGGTTTATTGGAATATCAATGATTGATGGAAAATTACTAGTTCCATGTTAAGTTTAAGGCATTTAATATTTAGTACATAAACTTTTTGAGCTGCAGTTCCTGCATTTATAAAATGTATAAGTAATTCTAATTTAGTAACTGTTGTTATTCATTAAATGTTAGCTTTCTTCCATTTAAAAAAATATGACTAAACTTTAAATATTTTAATTTTACAATCCAGGCTGGCTTTGAACACCTGAAAACCTTCCCGCCTCAGCCTCCCAAGTGCTGGGATTAAAGATGTGCAACACCACACCCAGCGATTCTTCCAAATAGTTACAGAATAACATCAATCTTACACAAACTCTTCTGGAGACAAGAAAAATAAGAGTATCCTTCCAACACTTTTTATGTGGCCAACATCTTCGCAGCAAGATTTGACTAAGGTATGACAAGAAGAAGAAGAAGAAAAAAAAAAAGATTTATCTCAATCATTGTGGTATAATAAAAATAAATAATTGGTCTTCATCCTTGGTTCCTTGTGCAGAGCTCCTGAAACTCGGGTCCTCCACAGTGGTGAGTGCCCTTTGCCTGGTACTGAGGTGACAACCGGCTGGAGCCCCCAGGCAGCTTTAGGATGGAGTCACTAGAAACATGTAAGCATGATTCTTAAAGATCTTTTAGTTATTTATGTATTTGGCACAGGATCTTGCTCTGCAGCTCAGACTCGTAGTGCTCCTCCTGTCTGAGCCTCCCCAGCACTGGGATTACAGGTGTGGGCACCACCACACCCAGTCTCCATGGCCAGCACAGCAGCTGGATATGTGGTACCGGGGATTGAACCTGGGTCCTTGCGCTTACCAGGCAGATGCTTAGACCACTAAGTTATCTCCCCAGCCTCGATGTAAAAGTGATTAAGGGTAGAAACTTTCAGCCCCACTCCCTGACCACCAGGGAGGAAAAGGGGTGAAAGGCCAGAGATCGTGTTAATTACCTTCAGCCAAAGATTTAAGCATTCATGCCTGTGTAAGAAGACCACCATCAAAACCCCAAAATGACAAGTTCCAAGAGTTTCCAGATTAGCAAACACAGCAAGGTTGTGAGAAAAATAGTATACCTGTAGGGGGCATAGATGCTCCTTGGCCCTCTCCCACCCCTTCCCTCTTCCATTCGGCTGTTTCTAAGTTGTATCCTTTACATTAAACTGGAAATATTAAGCAAAGCATCCCCCTGAGTTATGTGGATTTTTTGAGCAAGGTATTAACCCTGAAGGGGGGCCACGGAAATCCCTGATTTGGAGCTGGTCACTTAGAAGTATGCGTAGCTAGAACCTGTGTAAGTGACAGATGGGGCCTCATGGGATGAAGGCCTGAAGCCTGCTATATAAGGATACCAACTCCAGGCAATGCCAGAATTAGAGCTAATTACAGGACACCTACGTGGTGCTGGAGAATCAGAAAACCAGTTGGTGTCAGGAGAGGGTGAAATAAAATCCTCCCTTGTAAGTATAAATGCAAACCTCTCGATCAAATGTCAGCCAAAGAAATCAAGCATCTATCTAGGCTTTATTCCAGGAATGCTAAGGTGATTTAATATTTTAAAATTGACTCAGGTAATTCATCACCTTTATAGAAAAAAAAAATCATAGGGCCGGTGAGATGGCTCAGCGGTCTAAAGCACCTGCCTAGGAAAGTTTAGGCAAGCACAGGGATCTCAGCTCGATCCCTGGCACCACATGCTATGCCAGCCCCACCCTCAGGGCAGGCTGAGCCAGCCATAACACAAATAAATAAATGAGGTTTAAAAAAATAAAATAAACTTTAGAAAAAAAATCATAGTCATCTATATAGAAACAGAATGACTTCAGGGCAAGTGGTTTAAAGAAGTACCATCTGAGTTTTGTCCTCCTTCTCAGAGTTCTGGCCCTGCAGTCAGAACACTGTAGTCTCCTGCAAGCCTTGCCAGGGCCAGAGCAGCTACCGCCTGTTACGTCCTAAGGGCCTCTAATTCCAAGGCCCCCTGGCTTTGCATTTTGATCCCATCTCCAGTCCTCCGTGTCTTTCACTGGTGATGAGATCTGCAAGACAGAATAGAAGGAGGCTTGCAAGCAGGTGTGTATCTGCCAGTGTTCAGAGAGACAGGTTTTAGGTAAGACACGTGTAAACTGTAGCAATGAGTTCCGTTCTAGGGGAATTGTTTGTAAGTTGGGTTCATTCATAAGCTGACAAGCCTGTGCTCTGTCTATGTACAGAGAGATATAGGTAATATAGAGACATACAGAAATAGATAGATAGATAGATAGATAGATAGATAGATAGATAGATAAAGGGCTTACAATGCCTGCCTGAAGAGTCAAATGCAGGAGCATGCATCGTGTCTCTTGCATACTAGAGATCCAAGGATCCAGTCAGAAGACCAAGGCCCAGAGCTCCCTCTAGGGTCCTGCGCCAGTCTGTATAAAGAAGACAAAGGTCCGTGACAGAGGCTGACGGGCCTGTGCCGGAAGCAAGGAGAGAAGACAGCCCAGGTAAAGGCAAAGACAGCAGCTCATTTAAAACTACAGAAGCATGACTCCTCCTCCCTTCCCCTTTTTATTCCATTCAGAGCTGAAGCCTATTGGTTGATGCCTCCCCTCCCTGGAGTCTGTCTTCAATAAGTCCATTTGGCCACCCACAGAACTGTGTGAAACCAACCAGTTGGGCATTTCTCATTCAAATGGACATAGTGCTAAATATCACAAGATCCTATTTAACAATCACCATGTTGGGGGCTGGGGAGATAGCTCAGTAGAATAAGTGCTTGCCTGGCAAGCACAAGGTGCTGAGTTCAATCCCTGGTACTTCAAAAAAAAAAAAAAATCACCATGTCAGTGCTCTAGTAGATACTACAGGGAAATAGGAACCAAGATCCTAGAAGATTATGTAACTCGTCCAAGGACCGGTGCTGGTCAGTAGTAGAACCAAGAAGTTCTAGCTCTAGAACTCACACTAGGAATCACTCTGTGTCCCTCACAAAAAGCACGAAGGAAAGGGATTAGTGGCTAGGGAGGGGCTACCGCTGGAAGGCTTTTAAGGGAGAGGGAGTATTCAAGCTGGGACTTAAAAGTCAACAGGCAGAAAATGAGAGAGTGCTCATCCGATGGGTTGAGTCACACTGCAGTAGGATGGCAAGGTATAGCTCTCTTTTGCAAACACTAATTTAGGGAGAGCAATTTCCGGGCTCCTCCCTCCAGGCCACGCCTCGGCAGCTCAGCCGGCTACCATTCGCTGCGTCCCAAGTGCGTGCCCAGTGTGCAGGGGAACACGTGCGGAGCTCACGCCTGCCCTTCAGGGCACTGGCCTGGAACACACCCATGCCTGTATGCACACACAAGCGCGCACGTGGTCATGCACAAACACCTTTTCTGCTGGTGACTAATGAAGACGGTGACTCTGATGGAGTCACTGGTGAGATTGCGCTGCCCTTGTCGCTGAGGAGAGGGGTGTTCCCGAAGGGAGGCTGTGTGCAGAAGCAGGAGGGGGCCACAAGCCCGGATGGGTACGGGAAAGCAGCAGACCTGGCGTGCAGCAGGCCTTCCGCACTGCTCCACAGGCAACCCGGAGGTCTCGGGGAGGGGGAGCATCACAGTGCCCCTCATTTTACAAAATCAAAGATGATAGCAAAAAAAGGAGGGAGATAGGTCTTGCTGAGATAGCTGGGAATAGCAACATTCCGGGCGAGAGAAAGACAGAAAGTGGGGTGACCTCCAGGAGCAGTGGAGATGCGGCCACTCTTGTATATTTTTTCCCAAGTAAAAGTTGGGGCTTTGGAACTGTCTTTATTGGTGCGGTTTGCAGTCACCGTGGGGTGCTGGTGCACGTGGGCACAGACCTTCTTTCTTGCCTCCCTTGACTCTCTTGGACCGGGAGATTGGATACAGTGTGAGGAGAGCAAGCGAGCATGAGCCCCAGGCTTCCTGTCTTCCTGCAATTAGATAGTGGTACTGTGATTGGATGGGGTAGAAGGAGGCCCCCAAAGCAGAGGTGGGGACGCTCTTAGTTACTTTTCTTGCATCTGAGACAATATATCTGACACCCAAGGTTAAAGATAGAAGGTTTATTCAGCTCACAGTCTGTAGGGGTTCAGTTTGGGTCAGAGGCAAGCGGGACAGCAGACAGATGCAGAGGAGAAACAGCTCCTGGTGGGCAGAGGGCGGCAACACAAGCAACGGACAGCCACAGCTCCAGCTGTCCCTCAAAGGATCTTCCCCAGGCTACTTAGGGCAGGCTACTTAGGCTACTCACGACTTTAATCCCAGTGACTGTGAGCCTAGCACTGCACCACGAATCAATCCCAGTACCACACAATCTACATCCGCCCACCTTTGAAAGGCCCCACCTATCACTGCGTGAGGCTTTGAGGGGACGTGCAGACACGAGCTATCACAGACCTTGACTCACTCCCTCCATGGGGTAGGCTGCAGGCTCACTGATTTCCACACACACGCGTATGCACGCACACACACACACGCGCGTGTGCACGCACACACACACACACACACAGAGTCAGGACATATTAGAAAAAGCATAAATGGGGGACAGACAGATAGCTTAGGGGACTAAAGCGCCTGCTTAGGCAGAGCGCAGCAGCCAGGGTTCAGTCCCCAGCATGCCATCAGCCCTGCCACAGGGCACACTGAGACAGCGATTAAGACTCGGCGTGGTGGCGCGCATCTGTAATTCCAGCACCTGGGAGGCTAAAAAAAGGAAAATCACGATGAGTCCAATCTACATAGTGAGACCCTGTACACCCTGCCCTAAATTCATTTAAAAAAAAAAAAAAGCATAAATGGATTTATAAGCCAGAATTTTTACAGGGCTCAAAGAAGTAGATGGAGAGCCTTCGAAAGGTCAAGCTGGACAGTAGAGCCTGGACCTGGGGGTATTTATGTGTTCTGGGCAGTGGAAATCTGTAGAATTCATGAATTACAGAAACTTTGGGCTTAACTTACAGGAAAAAAAAATCAGAGGCCCACCTACAGGTAGAAAGATAGTGAATGAATCATTTTACAAGTGAAAAGATGGCCCATTTTACAGGAGAAGGGTGCTGGCTTAGTCCATTGTGCTTTTTTATTTTATTTATTTGTTTTATTTTATTTTATTGCAAAACCAGGGATTGAACTCAAGATCTTACACTTGCCAGGCAGGCACTTGTGCCCCTGAGTTATCTCCCCAGCCCCACCATTTTGCTTTTTTAAAAGAGGTAACCCCCTCAAAAAAAATTTCTATTTATTTATTTATTAGATACAAGGTCTCCCTACACAGTTCAGACTCATAGTGATCTTCCTGTCTCAGCCTCCCCAGCACTGGGATTATAGGTGTGTACCACCACACTTGGTTTTGGGGCCAGTGGGGCACATGCAGTACCAGGGATCAAACCTGGATCCCTCTACTTTCCAGGCAAGCACTTAAGCCACTGAGCTATCTCCCCAGCCTCCCAAACACATGCTTTAAAACCTTTTTCTACTTACAGCAAACTTTCTGCCCTTTATCAAGCAAGCTAATTCTCTGGCCATATGTTATCTTTAAGGGACCCAGGGTGTGATGGGCCTGGAAGAAGCAAAGCATAAAGAAGTCCTGGGAATGCAGATGTTGGTAACTTGAGGGAACTTTGTGTCCCAAGCTAGAGTCGTCTTCAATTTACAATTCGTAAGTCGTAGTTGTCTTGGTCTCCTTCCTGCCTGGTTTTCTTCCCTCTACCCCACCCCAGTATCTGTAGCTAAAGCCAGAAATGCACACAACACAGCCTCTTTTGGAAGAGGAACACCCCTGCTGCATCCTGCTGCTGGAACTGTGCCTAGCAGTGTCTAGGACACTGCACTGAAAATACAGCCCTGAGCCCCCGGGGTGAATAAGAGCCCCCCAGAATGAAGCACCACATGAGCCAAGAGATGGTGACGGGGTACATGCAGAAACTACAGTGGCAACGGAAGTGCCTGCTACGGTCTTACTCAGTCCCTCCACCCCACCCCGACCAGCTGCTGCCTGCCACTCCAGAAGGCCCTTCAGAGCAGCCAGCTCTGTGGCGCCCCCAAATCCACAGCCACCAGAATCGATGGCTCCTTCTGACACCGCTTCTGCAGTCCCACACCGCAGCTTCCCCATGACCGATCACCGCTCCACGGAACGTCGCCTGAGCAGTCGGTTTGCCAAGTCTTTTTAGCATGCAGCTACCCTCCTGCGGTCTGAAAGAGGCCACTGGTTTCCCTGGCCTCCATAGCAGAGAAAAAGAAGAGTGTCATCCATGCGGCCATGGCGCAGTCACCTGGCCTCCTTAACATAGTCAAGATGAGGCTGAGTTCCTATGCCTTGGTGCGCTAGGTGGCTCTGAACCACTGGTGGTACATGCATGACTGTCCCAAACAGTACCACAAGTGTAGCAGCCACCCAGTGGAACAATGGTGATGCCTCCCCCCAGTGGTTCAAGCCAGTGGGATTACATTAAACTTTAGTATTTTCATTCACTGGAGGGGGGCATGTAATATCTGTGCTATTTTTTTTCCATTTATATGTTTAGTACACCTCAGACTTGTAGTGATCCTCCTATGTTCTGCTTTCTCCGCACTGGGATTACAGATGTGTGACACCATGCCCACCACTACCTCAGCACACGCAGTGGGTGGGGCTGGTGCAGCGTGCGGAACCGGGGATCCAACCCTGGTCCCTGTGTTTGCTGAAGCAGGCGCTTAGTCTGCTGAGCTATCTCATAGGCCCTCTGCCCTATCTACTTAAATAGATGGTTATGAAGCTCAAGTGAAAGTAATGAATGTAGAACAGTTATATAAGCTCTAAAGCAATACAGGAAAGGTGGCAAATTGGAGTGAAAGTGGTATTTGATGGAGTAACATTATTGTTGTCACACTATGTCCTCTAGGAACCAATCAAGAAAGCTCCAGGAAAAAAAAAAAAAAAAAACTCTGCTATACACCCTGGTGGAAAGAGATTCAATGGAATAATTTTTAGGGGTCAAAAGCCATGACTGCTACAAATAACAGCATGATTTCTGTCCTCCTGGAGCTGGGATAGCAAGGGAGGCAGACAGAGACAATTGACAGGAGGGCCAGGATGAAGGCACGTGAGTCATGCAGATCCAGCTGCGCAGAGAAGTGTCTGCCACAGGACGGCTCAAGACTGCTTCCTACAGGAAGCCGAGTGTAGGGAGAGCTCACGATGTGGCCAGGTAAAGTGGGAGGGGCGCGTGGGCTGATCAGAAGAAAAGAGCATCCTGGGAGAGGGCAGAAGAGAACACTTCTGCCTGCAGCCGCCCACTTGGCCACAGGCTCGCAGCCCACAGGCTCCCAGCTTCCTGAGGAGCGAAGAAGCATGGGGCGTTGTCCCAAGTCAACGCCAAGGGCTGTCAACACTGGTTGAATCCTTGCTGCTAAACCAGCATGTGCAGCTGACCCCAGTCTCAGAAACAGGCTAAGATCAGGTGCGCAGGGTGGGCTGTGTGGATGGGCAGTCTTACTGCCCGGGGACCCAAGGGAAATGCCAGTCACTTGGACAGCATGCAAGACCCGACTGGTGCGCCAGGCAGAAGCAACTGCATGCTTCATGGGCATAGACGCTTTCTTGGCTCTGAGAGTTGTTTTGGAGCTGAAGCTTTCATGTGGCTCCCTCTGGAGCCATGGGCCTGGCTCTCCGCAGAGTCAAGGCCTGGCTGCATCACACACCACTGGGTCAGCAGCAGAGGTAGCAGCAGGGGAGGAAGCAAAGTGACAGCCCCAGAGGAGGGGCAGATGTGGTCTGGGAGGAGACACCAGCTCCTCAGGATGAATCTGTCTAGCAGGAGCAGCGCGTGTACACACACACACACACACACACACACACACACACACACAGAGCCTATTGTTTCTTCATCCTTTCTCTCACAAACATTTTTCAGTTTATAAATAACTTTTCACTGGAAATACTGTACTTCACTGGGTGAAGCAACCATCGCGCGCACGCGCAAGAGACAGAGAGAGAGAGCTTAAAAGCAGATGGAGGTGGTTTGTTTTGCCAGTCAGAAATATAAACGCTGATGAAAATGTCCGCAGTGTCACTGTGTTTTTAAAAACAAAATCTATGAAGAATTTGAAACTAACCCTCAGTGGGGAATAATGAGTGCTGTTTCTAAAGGCAGAAAGAAGAGGGGAAGATTTCCTCCAGGAGGAAGGCCTCCCTTCTCGCAAAGGATCCTGAGCTGGGAGGAGGGTGTGTGTGTTTGTGTGTGTGTCACATACATTTTTAGGGGTGTTTCCACTCTAGTACAGAATAATTTCCCTCTGACTTTTATCCTGTGTAAACTCACTTCAGGGGTTCTCTTTTGAAATTATAATAAATCAAAAGTACAAAAACTACCATTGGCTCCTTGGTCCTGGAATGGTCTTTCTTAAATTTCTTAAAGGGGTGATTTTGCCCCTCTCTGGCTCAGGCAAAAACCCTGCATGTAAGAACATGGGAAAACACACCGCTGTGGCCTTTCTCCAGGCCCCAGCCCTGCTCTGTGTGCAGGGACAGTGACCTTGCGTCCTCCATGCAGTCACCTCCCTCACCCACCTGGCCACAGTTTGCAGGTTCTCTGAGAATCCTGATTCTCCACATCTGTTCCCTGAGGCCATAAGCAAATGATGTAAGAAAGGGGTGGGGACCCTTCTGGCCCACCCCAGACAAGCCCTTCTGCTCCCAGATTCCAGATTCCAGCTGACTGAGCCAAGGCCAGGAGCGGTTTAAAGAACCCTGACAGTGGCTCCAAGTGTCAGAGAGCCCTGCTTCCAGGACTCCATCCACAGGCTCTCAAATCCTGGTTCAGTGGGTGGCTGCCCTTGAGGAATGAGAAATAAACCAGAGAGAGCTCCCAGGGGAAAATCCTCATCATTCCGGCTGTGCAAAGACAAGGAGTGATTCCAAACCTTTCCTCATAAGTCCCATCCCAACCACAGTGCTGCCACTCACAGTTGAAATGCCCAGGTCCCACATGGCCTACGAGCTGACCCCGGCCCCAAACACAACCCAGTGTCTGCTGCATCCTCAGCGACCAGCTGGAACTACTTGTGGTGGCGCACACCTGCAATCCCAGCACTTACAAGGCTGAAATGGGAGGGTCACAAGTTTGTGGCCAGCCTGCACTACAGAGTGAGAACTTGCCTCAAAAAAAAAAAAAAAAGCCAAAACAATAAAAGACCAGTTTGATGTGTGTCTCAAGGCTTCCAGATCCTCTCTGGAAAAAGAGAATGCCATTGTCACCAGCTCCAATTCACAGCTGACACAGATAGATCTAGAGTTAAATTTATGTCCCTTGAGGCTGGGCATATAGCTCAGCAGCTTAAGTGCCTGCCTGGCAAGTACAAGGTCCTGAGTTTAATCCGTGGTACTGAAAGAAAGAAAAAAAAAAAAAAAAAGTCCCTCTTCCCCCTTTATCTTTAATCCCCTACCTGGCTCCCCATCTGTCTGTCTCTACACCTTTAGGTGAAGCCCTGCTCTGTGGCTTCCACAGCGTCCCACCTGAGGTAAAGAAAACATTCACACTCAGCAGCTGTCCTCCCACCTCTGTGTGTCTGCTGTGTCCCCTGGGATGTGCCTTCAAGCCTCAACATGTGGTTCTCTCCTGTTATTAGACAATAAGTCACCCGAGGACAGGGACTGTCTCAAAATCTTCCTCTATGCAGGGCCAGCGTGATAGCTCAGCGGTCTAAAACGCCTGCTTAGGCAAGCTTAGGCAACCACAGGGACTGTAGTTCGATCCCTGACACCACATGCTGCACCGGCCCCACCCCCAGGACAGGCTAAACTGGCCATAACATAAGTAAATAAAGTTTTTTAAAAATCTTCCTCTATCCAGCATCTTAACAGTACCTGATACATAGTCCTCAATAAATGCTCCTTAAATGGAGAAAGGAACAGAGGATACACGCAGTTCTAAACTTTGCCCACGGCTCGGTCTGCTCCCTACCCCTGCAGGCCTCCCCCAAGTCCAATGGATTCCTCATGACAGGAAGAAAGACTCCAAGGGGACTGAAGAGCTTCTTTCCACCTTGCTCCTACATGGCCTGGCCTAGTGGAACTGGAGCAGGAGGCACGTGGGTCCCAGCAGGCGCCCTGACCCTGACGGCAGCTCTGCTGTGGTGCTTGGGATTGAGCCGCGGTCCCCAGGCAAAGCCCGGACCCATGCGCTATTCCCCTCTCCCACCACATCTGCTTTTATTAAACATAATCACGTTATTAGTGCATGCTTACGGCTGTGACGAGGACACTGATCTCGAGTTTATCCACGCACACTGCGCTCCAACGCTTTCTATCCCTTCCCTCTCCCCTTGCTGCTCCTTCCAAGTTTTGTTCCCCTTCATTTCCAAAAGCTCTACTCTCGTTTTTCTTCAGTGCTCTTCTAACACTTTCTTGTCTCTTTTTTTTTTTTTTTTTCCTTTTCCAGTTGAAAAAGTGCTCCCTACCATGTTTATTCATTTATTTTTTTCATTTTATGTATTTGGTACAGGGTCTCACTACACAGGTCGGACTCATAGCAATCCTCCTGTTTTCAGCCTCCCCAGCACTGGGATTCCAGGACTGTGTCACCACGCCAAGACTTGCTCACAGCTCAATGTGCTCCAGGGGCGGGGCCAGGGCAGCACAGAACCAGGGATCAAACCCCAGTTCCTGCACTTGCCAAAGCAGGTGTTTAGCTGGCTGAGCTATCCTGCTGGCCCTCCTTCCATCTTTTTTTTTTTTTTCTGGTACCAGGGATTGAACTCAGAACCTTACGCTTACCAGGCAGGCACTTATTACACTGCGCTATCTCCCTGGCCCCATTCCTTCCACCTTTCACTTTGCTCTTTGTTTGTATTTTAAGTTTCTCATATTAGGGACCGGTGAGCCCATTTTCCTACACGTGATGCAAGTTTATCATTCTCTATGGCAGAGTGGCATTTGACTGTGCATACATGCCACATTTTCTTCATTCATTTGTTGATGGATGTTATGGTTTGTGTCTAGTTGTCCCCCTAAAGCCTCACAGCCAAGGGCAGGGACTTCTAGAATTTGAGAATAACTCATGATCCACTGGGATTAGGGGCCAGCGAGACAGCTCAGCGGTCTAAAGCGCCTGCTTAGACAAGCTTAAGCAGCCACAGGAACTGCAGTTCAATCCCCGGCACCACATGCTGTGCCACCCGCACCCACAGGGCAAGCTGAGCTGGCCATAACACTGGGATTATGGGTCCGTAGTACTGCTGGGATTATGGGTGTGTTACACCCAGCCTGAGGTGGATAGCCTGAATGTAATATAAGAGAGAGTGTTTCTCTTGGTTGCCATTGTTGCTGTTCCACCATGAACCGCTGCCCTCTGCCCTGTGCCCCTCTGCCTTGGAGCCATCTGAGTATGAACTGAAACCTCCAGTAACTGTGAGCTAAATGAACCCTCCCTTGCTTTATTTTGGATGTCGGGTATTTGTCTCAGCAACAAGAGAAGAGTAAATGAGACAATGGACATATAATATAGGCTGTCTCCAAGATTTAGCTAGTATAACTGGTGCTATTAGAAACATAGTCACGTGCATATCACTGTAACATGACGACTTGAACTCTTTGGGAATGATTTCTAGAAGTCGAATTGCTGGGTCAGATGGAATTTCTAATTTGAGTGTTTTGAGGAACGCTCCATACTGATTTCCACAGTGTTGTACGTTCCCACCAGCAATGTGTAAGTATTCCTTTTTCCTTGCAATCTCTCCAGCATTTAGTATTTGATTTCTTGGTGATAGCCACTTTTTTGGAGAGTAAGATGGAATCTCAATGGTGTTTTGATTTGTATTTCTCTAAAGGGCAGTAGGATTGAACATGTTTCACCCTTCTTCTGAAAAACATCTATTCATTTAAGTTGCCCTCTTTCCTCCCCACACCCAATTTCACCACATCTTAAAGGAGTCCAGGGGTTGGAGAGGTAGCTCAAGGGTCTAAGCACCTGCCTGGCAAGCACAAAGATCTAAGTTTGATCCCTGGTACCACATGTTGTGCAGGTCCCAGCACTGGGGAGGCTGAGACAGGAGGATGACTATGAGTCTGAGCTGCATAGCGAGACCGTACCAAGAAATCAATAGATAAATAAGCAAAGGAGCCCAGGCATCCCAGGTGGCTGCACCTTCGCTGGTGGGAATGTCTGCCCTAGGTTGCATCAAGCCTGAGACGGAGGACCTGAGGAATCACAGAAGGAACCCTGTAAGAAGCTGTTTTTCCTAGGTGATTGAGTTGTGGGGGGTCACAGGAAAACCCCAAGTGACTTGCTTCAAAAGAAGGCATCCCACCCACTCCTCTTGATCATATCAGAGCCGTCACTTGAACCTGAACCTTGTCATATCAGTCACCTGCCCCAAAGTCCTCTCTGACTTCTTTTTTTTTTTTTTTTTTAATTTTATTTATTTATTTATTTATTTGTTTGTTTGCTTGTGTTTGTTTCTTCATTTATTCATTTTGTGGCTGGCTCAGCCTGCCCTGGTGGTGGCGCTGGCGCAGCATGTGGTGCCGGGGATGGAACTGCAGTCCCCGCAGTTGCCTGAGCCCTCCTAAGCAGGTGCTTTAGACCACTGAACCATCTCGCCGGCCCCCTCTCTGACTTCTTTCAGGAAGATCTGAGCCATTTTTGTAGGATCTGTCCCTGCCTGTCTGGCCTCATGCTGCCCTTACACAATGAGCCCGCAATGTCGAATGATCTACGTTCAGATCTACCCAGCTCTCACTCGTCGGAGCCTGGCGCACGCAGTTCCCACAGCCCAGGCCCGGTAGACGCCTCAGATCCCTCAGCCACAAGGCTCTCTCCTCACACAGACTTGGACACTCCTCTCCGTTACACTTCCTGTAAGATGAAGGTAGCAACCAAACTTTGAGCATTGGTGGGAAAAAAGATTCGAAGAAGCATTTGTAGGTGGCCAGGGACACAGGACAGGCTCAGCAAGAAGGGGACTGCAAGGTACAAAAGCAGGTTGTCCCTGGAGGTGCAGCCTCCCAGAAGGCTCAGGGAGGAGCCCCTTCAAAGGCACCCCAATCAGGAAGGACCTCCAAAGGTCTCCTCGGAAGCCTTTTATGTGCATGCCCCCAGGCCAGCCTGGATCACTGCACTGCTGTTTTCTTTTTTCTTTTTTTTTAATTTTATTTATTTATTTGTTTGCTTGTTGT
Organism: Capromys pilorides; assembly: GCA_004027915.1. Lineage (NCBI taxonomy): Eukaryota > Metazoa > Chordata > Mammalia > Rodentia > Capromyidae > Capromys > Capromys pilorides. The sequence continues at coordinate 22,129 of PVKN010000204.1, read as the reverse complement.
GTTTGTTTCTTTATTTATTCATTTTTGTGGCTGGCTCAGCCTGCCCTGGTGGTGGGGGCTGGCGCAGCATGTGGTGCTGGGGATCGAACCACAGTTCCTGCAGTTGCCTGAGCTTTCCTAAGCAGGCGCTTTAGACCACTGAACCATCTCGCCGGCCCTGCACTGCTGTTTTCGCTGGTCTATTTTTTTTTTTTTTTAATGTATTTAGTACAGGGTATACAAGGGTATATACAGATAGAACTCAAAGTGATCCTCCTGTTTTGCACCTCTTAGGAGATTACTGGCACACGCCACCATGCCCATTCCCAGTGTCTCAGTGGGCTCGGGGGCAGGGCCAGTAGGCATACCCAGGATCAAACTCAACTCCCTGCATTCACCTAAGCAGGAATTTTAATCCATTGAGCTATCTGGCTGGCCCTTTGCTGACCTATTAAAATGTGCAGTCAATGCTTACATTTGTCGCACTCCTTTTTAATTGTATGTGCAATTTTTGACCAATTTTGCACACTTCTATAGGGTAATTTGAACAACTAATTTGAAGATTACACCATGCAATATAATAACTATTGTTGAATTGCTATCATTTTGCTTTGTGAAATTTTGGTATCGCTTCTAATTTTTTAAAACTATTTTTTGGTCTCTTTTCTAAAAAATTAAAAATAATAACAGAAAAAAAAAAAAGATCACCTTCTGGTCCCGGGTGCATCTCTTCCCTGGCACTTTGGCCTGGCCACATGTGTGCCAGTTAGGTTTCTAGGGCCTGAAATATGCTCATGGGAGAAGCGGCCTGGGCGTTGCTTAGGTGGGATTCCAACGCAGCTACGCTGTGACCCTCCAGCCCTGCCACTGCTGGTTGAGTGAGCCCCACTCGTCCAGAAAGGCGCCATTGGACAAGAAGCACCCTCTGGTTCCTGAGACAACCAGTCTCCTGCCTGCCCACGGACTCCAAGGCTGAGCATCATTAAAGTGCCCCTGAGGGGCTCACTCAGCCTCAGGGGTCAGTGAGGAGAGAGCCACACTTGTTTTTCCGATCTTGGTGCTCCTGGTGCTCTCAGCCCACGTGTTGTTAGATACATTTTTCACTTTCAAACATCACACAGCAGATCCAGAAGTAGCAAGCTAAAGCAGCTATGAAATTAACCTGTGGGTTTCTCATGAACCTGAGGGAGAGGTTGGGCCGCAACTGAGCTGTCCTGTCACCTCCGCTCCCGGTGGTCCTGCTCTGCCACTCCCACGCCTGACCACGCCGTGCGGATTCAAGAGGCAACCTGAAAACCAGATATGATTTTTTACCACAATCCGCGCTGGTGCACGCCATCAATCAGCGGACCGGCCCAGGGACGCTCCCTCCCGCCCAGCAGCTCCTCCCAGGGGTCCCCCGGAGTTGCTCCCCGCCACCTGCCACGGCCACCAGAGGCCCCCGAGTTACCTTTTGCAGAAAAGCCATCCTCGGCCTGAACTGCTGGCCTTGGTGTCGGATCGTCATCCAGGTTCGCGATCTGAACACAAACGCGAGAGAAGAGGAAAAGCCCACCGCCCAGCTGGCTGGCGACGTGGTCTGCCCCGCCTGGGCGTCGCCGCGGAGGCGCGGAGCGAGGCGAGCGCGGGACCCGGACCGCCGCCCGCCGCCCCTCGACTCTCCAGCGCCCGCCGACCTGCGAAGCAGCTGGAATCCGCGCTGGCCAATCAGCGAGCGGCGTCGCGGGCTCATTAGCATAGGCCGCGCGCCCGACGGCCACCAGGGGGCGGCGTCCGGCTCTACCTGGACCCCACCGAGCTCCGGGTGAGAGCAGTGGTCCCAGACACGCCTGTGATTCGGACTGCACCTCTTAAAGCCTGGGAAAGAGTGAAGACAGTGTGATACCAGGCTTCTGACCCCTGCCCAGCCCGCCCCTAAGTCGCTGAATGTCATGCAGCACTCCGGAAAAACAGAGGGGCTGGGTAGGAAATGACACCTGTCCCGCCCCAGGGAATGGTGAAGACCACCACAGGCGTGCTTGCAGCTCACCATCCGACAGGCTGGATCTGAACCCCGGCTTGCCACTTAGCGGGGTGAGGGACCTCTCTGGACTTGCGCTGTCTTCTCTACCTAGTGAGAAGCACTTCACCTTCTTGGAGCAGGAGGTTGTGTCTGAGTTTGCCTTTGGTTTTCCAATTATGAGCTAGTGCACGGACAAGCACGTAGATCTATGACTAACAAGTGGTGACGAGCTAGTAAACCACACTTTATCCTTGGTCTCTTGGGACTCTCTCCCTGCCCCCAGCTCCAACCCCACCCCTGTGCTAGGAACTGAACCCAGGTCCCAAGGCTAAGCACACACTGTACCTCTCTGAGCTACATCCCAACCCCTCCTGGGAACCTTTTTTTTTTTTTTTTTTTTTTTAAATTACCATGCCTAAGGGCTAAGAATGTAGCCCAGTTGCTTAGCATGTGTGAGGTCCTGGGTTTGATCCTTACCTCCACAATGTATGAATAAATAAATAAATAGACAGATGAATAAATAAATAAAAATACCAGCATGCCTCATGACTCTACCACCTACATATCTATTAAGGTATACATTCCCAGACTCAGCTGAGAACTGCTGGAACAGTAAATAAGAGCAGAAAGGGTACAGGCTCTGAAATGAAATCACCTGGGGTCAGATGTCAACTCTGCCACTTATTGTGTGACTTTGGCAGCTTACCTAACCTCTCTGGGCTTTAGTTTCTGTAAAATGGAGATGGTGCAAAAACAGTGCCTATCTGGCCAAGGTTTTAAGATGAGATAAAGGAGAAAAACTTACATAAATCCCATTATTGCTATTATTAATACATTAGTAGAGTCATTAAATATAATGGAAATAGCACAAAATTTGGGCCACTGGCTACATCTCCAACAAGATAAAAATCTCTCAGAGCTAAGACTCAGGTCCTTTGGGGTCAAGAATAGGCTTTGTGTTTCCTCCCCAGAGCTGAGTAGCCTAAGTGTGGCAGAGGGCAGGTAGGGCTGGGTCCTAGGAGTGTGCCTGGTAGGTGCCTCTCTGGGACAACTGGATCCCACCCCAGGGAGAGGAGCCAAGTTCCTGTCATGCTTGGAGACACAGCGCTAGAATAACAGTTTCAGAAGGCAGACTGACGGCTCACTGACTCATAGGCAAACATCTTGGCAGGCAGCCACGTGACAGAGCTTCCAGCTCGGCCACCGCCATGCTGTGTGTCAGCTGAGAAACTACTGTGTCATCCGGCTCTTCAAATTTATTTCCAATTTCACATGGATTGAGGGAGGGAAACAAAGTAGTTTCAAAATCACTTTAAATCGGTGACCTGCAGTCTCATCTCCCATTCTCTTCTCTTTTTCCTCATTTGGTTAGACTATGATTACTCCAGTGTGATGAGACTTCTGGGTACGGCCATTTACTTAAAGTTCAGATTTTTTAAGTTAAAATCCTAAAATGACCTCATCATTGGATATTTATGCTTCTGCAGAGAGCTGACAAGCTGGGCCTGGTGGCACAGATTGTAGTCCCAGCCACGCAGGAGGCTGAGACAAGAGGATCATGAATTGGAGATCTTCCATGCAAATTAACAAGACCCCCATCTCAAAAGAGAAAAAAAGAATTTAATACATGAGAGAAGGCTGTGTAAACCAGAAGAACTTCAGTTATACGGAATAGGTCAAATTGTACCTACTGGCCTAAAGTAGTTCATCATGCCCTTTCCTACTCCCCAGAGTGCTACGTTTGGATAGTCACCCTCATTGAGTTAATTTGCTCTTCTTCTTAGGCAGACAGAACGGCCAAGGTTCAATACCCAGCAGTGCCATGCCAGCCTTGCCTCCAGGGTGCATTAAAACAGCAACTGAGACTGGGCATGGTGGCCTGTGCCTACAATCCGAGCTCTTGGTAAGCTGAACACAGGTGGATCACTACAACTCTGATCTACATAGTAAGACACTGTAGACCCTGTACTAAATGCAAAAAAAAAAGAAAAAAAATTTTTTTGCTCTTCTTACCAGGGACCTAAAGAAGGTACAGCCTTGAGTAGTGGAAAGTAGCTATGACTAGAAATCAAGACATCTGGTGCTGGGCCGGTGAGATAGCTCTGCGGCCTAGAGCACCTGCTTAGGCAAGCTTAGGGAACCACAGGGACCTTGGTTCCACATGCTGTGCCAGCCCCAACCCCAGGGCAGGCTGAGCCACCCATAAATAAATAAAGTTTAAAAAATTAAAAAAAAAAAAAAGATATCTGGCGTCAGGGCCCCAATCTGCCACTGACAATTGGAAGACTCCAGAAGTGCCTCCATCATCTATCAGAGTTGCGTCACATGTCCCAAAGTCTGTGACACAGTCAGCACTTCTCCAACTTACACCCCAGTTGAGTCTCAGGGTCTGTTGCTTTGTAGATCCAGATTCAGTGGGGCGAGGCTGGGATTCTGCACTTGGGACAGACTGCCCGTGCTGACGTGAGGCTGAGTAGAAAGAGTCCAAAAGTCAAACACACTCAGAAGGCCATGTGCTGCATACACTTATAAGGAAGTGTTCTCTGCCCAAATCCCCAAGGCCTCTAACATACTTCCAAAGAAAAGGACGTGAGCAAACTGGAGGTTTCAGTAAACTGCTACCGCAAAGGCAAGGGGGCATCGAGTCTTCCCATGCGGATGCTCAGTCCTGCCCCCCACACAAATAGACAATGTAGCTTGCCCTGCTGAATTAAGCCTCATTGCAAGGAAAAGCCCACTCACACAACTCCCTGCTCGTCCCCACCCTGTGTGACTTGGCCCATCGGCTATCAACCTGCGACACGGCCAGACATCCAAGGACAAACTGGGCCGACCAGATCACCACTCCTGGAAAGAGCCCATAATAACTTGAGTCTAGTAGACTTAGGCAGATTTGGAAGACCTCATGTGGGACCAGACCCATGGCGAGACAAAGCTATAAGAAAGCTCGAGTTACGGGGACAAATTACACAAGCAGCAAAAGGTGTGACAGGGGCCCAGACTCCTGCAAAGACACCCTGAGAGTGTCTCCAAATAGAAATGACAGCCACCGGCAGCTGCCCTTGAGGCACAAAGAGCAATTTCTATCATCCTTCGCTTCTCATGATGGTAATGACTTACAGAGCAGAGTGATGCTGGTGGGGTAGCACGGCCATAGCTTAGAAAGCCATTTGTAGACCGCCAGGAAGTGCCAATATGCAGCGACAATACGTTTTAATTGCCATCACGTCTTCATCTGGTCCTATTTTACCCTGTGCCCACCCTGGTCTTGACTGCATATTTAATTTGTTTGCATAGCCCTGATTTTTAGCATCTACCTTACCAGTTTATTTTCTGCGTCTCTTACAATCCTCACTAGCTCAAATGCAAAAAGAAACAGTTGGTCCTAAGAAATAAACAGACTTGGCTGGCCTGATAGCTCAGTGAACTAAAGCTCCTGCTTAGGCAGAGCACAGCGGCCAGGGTCGATCCCCAGCGTGCAATGCTGGCCCCGCCCCATATGCTGAGATGGTGATTGAGACTGGGTATGGTGGCACGTGCCTGTAATCCCAGTGCTTGAGAAGCTGAAAGCAGGAGAATCACTATGAGTCTGATATGTTATGAGACCCTGTAGACCCTACAGACCCTGTAGACCCTGTAAGCCCTGCACTAAATACAACAGAGAGAGTGAGAGAGAGAGAGCAAGAGAGAGAGAGCAGAAGAAGTTAAGTGGACCTATGTCTAAATCATCATAACCTCAATTCTTCCTATTAATAATTATTACGGGCCAGGGAGATAGCTCAGGGGCATAAGCACCTGCCGGGCAAGCACAAAGTCCCAAGTTTGATCCCTGGTACCTTAAAAAAGAAAAAAAATTATTCATACAGACACAGAGATAGGTCTCTAGTTGTGTGTTCCAGGACTCATCCATAATAGGATCTCATTAAAAATCATACTGGCTTAGACGATAACACTGACTCATAATGTTTACATTGTCAAAGATATAAAGGAATGACTAATACGTGAGAAAATAGCATTTGCCTCCAAAAGTTCCTGCTGGTCTAAGCTGAAAGCAATGCACTCCCAAAAACTCTCAATAATGCTCAAGACGCATCCGCATCTTGTCAGCTGAACTCCGTTAGGCTTTCCAACTTTTATCAGAAGTCAGTGCAATAACTAGTTTTTCACATTTCTTTTTTAAAACAAATCTGATTTGATCATAAAAGGTGGTCAAAGTATTGTCCCTTCTATCTACCATAGGAGAAGCTGTTTTCAAAGTTTAGTACAAAGAAAACCTCAGTAGTCCCTTTAAAAATGTTTCCTTTTTCCCGCTTATGAAGAAAGATTCGTTTTGCATTCCCAGTTTCCTTGGGACCACCCAGTCTGACTCTGGGTTTCCATAAAGCAATGAGAGTGAATATTTGATGTCTAAATTTCATCACCATTCTCTTATTCGATCCATACATCACTGTTTCTATTGTCTGGGCTTTTCTTTTGTGGTAAGCTACAAAAACTCCCCTAAAAAAGATAACTTGGAGGTAGGCATAGTGGCACATGCCTGTAATCCCAGCTCTTAGGAGGATCTCAAGTTTGAAGCTGGTCTGGGGTGCATTGTGAAAACCTGTTTCAAAAACTCCTACATTAAGTTTTTCAATTTCTGTAAAGCTTGGGATGTAAATAAACATATCATATTTGTATTATGAGTGGGAGTGGTGTGAGGCATTGGACTTCATACAGGAAGGGGGAAAAGGTATGAAGTCTCTCAGTCTTCAAGATAAGCAAACATCTCACCCAACTCCTACTTGAACCCACATGTTCTATTCTGGTCCAACATATTATTGTTACAGGGAGAACATTTCTTACAATGCACTTCCAGGACAGGTGAACACATGGGTGAGGGAGGGGATAGGAGGATGTATAAGCGCTGGCATGTGGGGGGCTTCCTAGAGAGCGGCTGGATGCTGGCAAGGTGTCCTGACCCTCCCAGGAGACCATCCGATGCTGTAATAAGGGAAGTTTTTCCTTCATCCTGTCTGTCTTAAGGAACAGAGTTCCTACAGTGAGTACAGGGTAGAGAACTCCCAAAATACATGCTCGAAATTATCAAAGGCAAATAGGAGAATACTGTCCCGACTTTAGATCTCTCTGTAGGATGCTGCAATGTATCTCCCCACAACCATAGTCTAATGGATTCTACTAAGTAATATTGATGTCTCTGCTGTACAGGTTTCTTTCTCCTCTTATAAATATGCACTCCGAACTTTTTTTTTTTAATTAAAAAAAAGCAAACTTTGAAAGAAACTTAAAGACGAGATCGGGCGTGTTCAGAGTGGTATGGCCGTAGACAAGAAACTTAAAGAAAAGCAAACTATTAAAGAAAATTTAATAACTAATCTGGGAAAGAAATGGAAAGGCCTAAAATTGAATGTATAATGAAAAGAAAATATAATCAGAGTCAGAGACTTACCTAGGGTTGAATCATATTATAGCAAGCCATAGTGTCTTTAGGCAAGTTGTATTTCTCATAAAAGGAATGCCTCGGCCAGGGCGTTGACTCTCCTAGCATTCTGGGATGATGGAATGGCTACACAGGAGACATGGCAGCTGGCCTGCCTGGGTTTACAGTCTCAGCCCTGCTGCTGGGAGTTGTTGGACCCCAGCTAAATTTCACAACACTTCAAGTGTCAGTGTTCTCATCTGTCTTAGTTACTCTTCTCTCGTTGCTGGGACAAACACCCGACACTCAAAATGAGAGAAGGAAAGGTTTATTTAGCTCACAGTTACTGGAGGTTTTCTGTCCATATTCAACTGGCTCCAAGGCAGAGCAGCACATGGCAGAGAGCAACCTTACATGGTGGCAGCTAAGATCAAAAGGCAGGGAGAGCTAGCAGCAGCTCAAGCAGCTAACTTCTCTTCCTCCCTTACATTGAAATGCAAATCACCTGCCCCAGGGGAGGTGCAGCACCCATTTCCACAGTAATCAATTACAAATTCCAGAAGCCACCCCATGACTGCATGAGGCTTTGGGGGGGCAGGGACCACAAACCATAACACCACCTGTACATGGAGAATGATAACAACTCTTGCTTATTGCTGATTCCATAAATTTTGGCTACCATAATTTTTTTTTTGAGGCAGGGTCTCATTGTGTAGTGTAGGCTGCCCTTGAACTCGCTTATGTAGCCCATGCTGGCCTCGAACTCACAGCCATCTTCCTGCCTCAGCCTCCTGAGTGCTGAGATTTCAGGTGTGCGCTACCACATCCAGCTTGTTATTATCATCTTACACATGCCTAGCCTGCCTTTGCAGCTGTTCAACGTGTGGTTGAAAAGCTACGACGTTAGGACAAATCGCCATTAATCCTTCAAAATACTCTGGCTCACCTCAAGCGTACTTACCCCATCATTGCTGACACTTCAGAAAGCCGAGCTCAAGTTTTCTTTTGTATCTTAGCTGCACTTAGATCTCTGAATTGATGCCAAGTGCTTACCTTGTGTCATGGTGTGTGTAGATTATCCCCCCTCCCAGCCTCATGCGGCATGGGGTGGCTTCTAGGGTTTGTGACTGATTCATGGTCCAATACTGGGATTATGGGTGTGAGTGCTCCACCCGCTCTGGGGCCCTGAGGCGGATGGCCTGAATACAATACATGGGAGGGAGAGAGGCCAACTCTCTGCTGCTCCTCCCTCTTCTCTGCTATTTTGCAATCTTCCGTCACCATGAACTGTTGCCCTCTGTCAGGCGCTACCCTGCCTTGGAGCCAGCCAAGTATGGACTAACACTGCCACAAATTGTGAGGCTTCCTTTCTTAATTTGGGGTATCTGGTACTTTGTCTCAGCAATAAGAGAAAAGGAATCAATACACCTCTGGTGGTCAGTTTGATTTTGAGGAAGAGCCGGAAGCTAACCTGCAACAGATCTGGTGGATAAGGTGAACGAGGACATGCAACAAGGACGTTAGGAGCCCGCCTTCCATCAGACGTCCCTGTACAGCTGCGCTCATCGTATTTTTCATTGCACCTACGAAAGACACAAAAGAGGACTTCCAGAACCGCTCCAGAAAGTGGCAAAAGTGATGGGATAAGTGCCTCCAAAGGAGAGGCTCAAGGGGGATTAAGGGCAGTGTATCTTTTTTTTTTTATGGCCCGCTCAGCCTGCCCTGGGCCGGGGGGGGGGGAGCGGAGATTGGCACAGCATGTGGTGCCAGGGATCGAACTGCCATCCCTGAGGTTGCCTAAGCTTGCCTTTTTTTTTTTTTTTTTTGTCTTTTTGAGACAGAGTCTTGCTATGCAGCTCAGGCTGGCCTTGAATTCACTTTTGTAGCCCAGGCTGGTCTCAAACTCACACTGATCCTCCCACCTCAGCCTCCCAAGTGCTGGGATTACAGGCATGCGCCACCACACCTGGCCTGCCTAAGCTTTCCAAAGCAGTGCTTTAGACCACTGAACCATCTCACCGCTCCCCTGGGCAGTGTATCTTTCACTGTAATAAAAGTTTTTAAAATGCAAACATCCACAATATATTTTGACTACCTCTTAGGTCACATACAATCCCTCATCTGAGAATGCTATGCCCAATGCTGTCTAACCAGCAAATTTACAGTCTCCTATATCATTTGGAATCTCAGCTGTCCGATGTTCAAATCATAAGGAGCAACCTGCATACACTCCGACGCACGCCTCCTTCACTGTTCTCCACCCCTCACTTGCTCACCCCACAAACCGTAGCGGTAGAGGACAAGCCCCTGTGCAGTGGGTCCTCCGTGGCCCTTCCAGCTCATCCCACGCCCTGGCCTCTCAAGATCGATGCTTCAGCCACACCTGCTCCATCTCCATTTCTAGAACAGGCCCAGCATCTTAGGGCTTCAGCGCTGGCACACAGGCACACCACTGCTCTTCACTTACCAAGCTAAGTTCCCATCCTTTGGGTTTCAGGCAAAATGTCACTTCCTCAGGGGGAAATGTTCCCTGATGCCTGCCTCCTGCTAATTTAGATCTTTACGCTTTTTCTTGGCCTACATTCCTTAATAATTTGGTGGGGGTGGGGGGGCTAGTGAGATAGCTCAGTGGTCTAAAGCACCTGCTTAGGCAAGTTTAGGCAGGCACAGGGGACAGGGGTTCAATCCCTGGCACCACATGTTGCGACAGCCCCACCCTCAGGGCAGGCTGAGCCAGCCAAAATAATAACAATAATCATTATTATTTTCACTTATGGAAGAAAAAGGTTAAATTTGTATACCATACCCGTGTTCATAGAGGCAGTATTCACTACAGCCTAGATTTGGAAGTAATCCAGATAGCTGTCGGTAGATAAATGGGTAAACAAAATGTGCTAGATATACATGCAATGGGCTATTATTCAGCCTCAAAAAGGCGGAAAGCTCTGATGTAGAGTTCCGCTACAGCATGGCTGCTGGTCGTCTCCTCGTCTCTGAGAAGCCTGTCTTCTCTCTGGCTTCTCAGCCCTTTGGGGTGATGCTGGATTCTCCTACTCACATGTCCTCTCAGTTCCTGGCCCCATTCTGGAGAACGTGGTCCTGCAGTTAGCACAGAAGGGGAGAAGGAGGGGCGGAAAGATGCAGAGTATAGTTCAGGATCCGTACTGGCAAGGAGCCTCGGTCTCTGCCCCTTTAGCACCAGCCTCTCCAAGGCCAGCTGCGGTTGGTTGTTGTTGCTCGTCCATGGGAAAACAGACTTGGCATTAAAATTCCTCTGCGATAGCCCAAGTGGTGCTCTTCAAACCCCTTTCAGGCCTTCCAGCCCGTAGTACAGATGGGCTCATAGAGTCAACCTGCTACAAGCCGGTTTTCACAAATCTCTTGTTAATCTTCACGGCAACCTCCTGAGGATGTAAGGTGACATGGTCCCCATGGCTCAGGTGAGAATCGGGATGCTCTGTGGGGACCCAGCATAGAGGATGTCATATTCCAGCCTAAGCAGCCCAGCTCCAAGGCTATCCACTGAACCATTACGCCAATTCATCACGCAAGCATAGCGTGAGACTTGAAAGGCATAGAGTTGCTGATAGTTAGAAGGCTGGCCCTCCCCTCCAGTGGCTTCTCCCTTGAGTCTGTCCCCCGTGGGCTGCAAAGTCCCCAGGCACTGCCCCTTCTCTGGCCAGCCTAGAAGAGATGAATGACTTATGGGATTAGCAAATGGAGGGAAATAACCATTTCTTCCCTTCCCCTCATCTGCAGCAGCACCTGGTCCACATTGTGCCACCCCAAAATCCCCTGCCAGGAGCCACCTTGCTATGCCTGACCACGTGGTAGACTGTGCTCCCCTCCTGCTTCAGCAGGCCCGAGGGTTCTCCCAGCAAGTCTTTTTTTTTTTTTTTAAACTTTAATGATTTATATTATAGCTGGCTCAGCCTGGGAGTGGGGGGTGGGGCTGGCACAGCATGTTGTGCCAGAGATCGAACCACAGTCCCTCCGGTTGCCTAAGCTTGCCTAAGTAGGCACTTTAGACCACTGAGCCATTCCACCGGCCCCTCCCTCCAAGTCTTTACCAAAAGTAACAGCACTGTTTCTCGGCCCTGGTCACGCAATTCAGGCAGAGAAAAGAGCAGGCACTACAGGCTGCCCTGCTAGGAACTTCACACTTAGTAGGACTGCTTCCTTTCTTCTCCCTCCTTCTTTCCTTTCAATTTTATTTCAAGATAGGACGTCCCTGAGTCATCTAGGCTGGTCTCAAGCCCCAATCTTTTTGCCCCCAGGCCCTGATGGGCTGGGTTTACAAGCGCATGCCGCTAAGCTGGCTTTCAGGAGTTTCAAGGGAGCCTTCAGTGGCCCACATGGAGGAAGGAGTTTTAAGGGGAGCTAAGTCCTCTGAGCTAAGACTCCCCAGGCTAAATTCCCAGTGGTAGCTCTTCAGACAGCTCACTCCTCCAGAGAGCACCTCACATGGAGGCCTCCTGTGTCTTGGGCTGGATGTAGCTCAATGGTATAGTGCTGACTTAGCATGCATGAGGTCCTGGGTTCTATCCCAAGCACTGCCAAAAAAACGTTAAAAACATTTCGCCTACCTCCTACATTACCCATGTTCCATAAAAAGGGGTCCCTGCCCCAGGTCAAGCACCTCAAAGCACCCTCATGCCATACCACAAACCCTCACTGACTGCAGCTGCTGCTACTTTGTCCTCGATGCCCCCCTGCTTTGTCAGGCCTCGAGGGCCAACGAACTCCAGGCTTAGGCGTAGGGCCCCACCTCCCCTGGGTGTCCACAGGGTGCTGGGTCCTTGCGCCTCTCAACGCTTTCCTCTCACCACAGTCCTGGGAGGATGCTGTAATGGAGTCGCTGAGGCACTGGACCGCTCGCCCAAGTCCTCCAGCCTTCAGTGGTGCAGGGCAGAGTGGGTTCCGAAGCTGGTTCTGAAGCCCAGTTCTGTTGGTTGGGCCAAGTGGAAACCAGCTAATGGCCCTCGTAGACAACACTGGTTGCCAAGAACAGCCCCGGGAATCTGGAACCCCAGTGTTCTTGCAATGGGCCCCAGCTCTGCCTTCCTGGGGCCACTGCCTCTCACAGGCTGCAGAGCTGGGAGCCGGGCAAGTGTGCCAAGCGAGCAAGGACCCTTGAAAGCAGGGGACTTTCCGGAGTTCCCAAGCCCGCTGACCTCTGCCTGTGAATTCCCTGGGAATGGAAGGATGCAGGAAGATGACCGCTCCAGGAAATGCAGAGGAAACGAAACCAGGAGCACCTGCCAGGGCTTGGCTTGGTGTCCACAGGTCTCACTTTCCTTAATTAGACCAGGAGTTTCCAACTCCGAGCTCCTCACTCTTGGCGCCCTGGCCCACTGGTCATGCAGATGACTCACGCTCAACCCTCTGCAGCTACAAAACCCCAACAAGAGAAGGCTGAGTCTTGTCATCAGATTGGAGGCTCCAACCTCTTCCTGAGCTTGGAAGCTCCTTTTCAGCTCCTCCTCAAGTTCCTCAAGTCCCCAGCTGCAGCTGTATCTCCTGGTTCCCAGCAGGCAATGTGGTATCCGGGGACCTGCGAAGTCCAAGTAGCTGTAGGCCCCACTCCAACCTCCCCTAGCAGGCTCCTTTTCATCTGTTCTTGTCCTCTTCTGGGCATTCAGGGCGCTCTGTGTGTGTGTGTGTGTGTGTGTGTGTGTTCCCAGCTCTTTCGGTCTATAAATTACTAAAGTCATCTTTTTAAAATGATGGGCTAGGGAGATAGCTCAGCAGTCTAAGCACCTGCCTGGCAACCACAAGGACCTGGGTTCAATCCCCAGTACCACATGCCTTGCGGGCCCAGAAACCACACAGCAAGACCCTGTATCAAACACATAATTAATTAAAAATAAAAATACTGTGACCCTCCCTACCCAATCTCTCACTGCCACCGCCCTTCCCTTCTCTGCTTTGGGGAAAGTGGTCATCCCAGGCCACCCTCGACCATCCTCCCCCACCCTTCCCCTTTCTTCGCCCTAACACTGCAGTTAGGATGCCACCCTCACTACCCTGCTTAAACTGCTCTCGCCACAAACGACTGGCCCGGGGCCAACTCCACAGATGCCGGACGCCCAGCTTCCTTCTCTCAGGCCTCTGCTCCGTTTCACAGGGCTCACCTCTCCCTTCCCAAGGCCCCTCCCTTGCCTTCTGAGGTGTGACTTCATTTGTTCTCTTTATCTGATTGCTGCTTCTTGGTAGAACCCTCCACGTGTCCTGTAAGTGCGTATGTTCTGTGAGAGTCTACTCCTCACTCTCCCTACTAAGCTGAACCGACCCACCCCGTGAGGGGAACTGTCTTATACGTGGGTGACCCCAAGCCCCTGGTCCCCATTTCCTAGAGCACTGCTGTCCAGCACTTGCTGTGACAATGAAAACGTTCTATACAACGCTGTCCAATATGGTGGCCAGCAGCCAGGTGTGGCTGCTCCACACTTGAAATTGGGCTGCTGTGGCTGAGTAACTGAATCTTAGATTTCATTTCATTTTACTTCATTTAAATTTCAAAAGGCACGTGTGGCCCGTAGCCTCCGTGGCAGCCTTCCAGATGCACAGTGCCGTGGCCTGTGAGCCTTTGGACGAGGACGGCCCTTTGCAGCTCAGCAAATCCCAGTTGGAGCTTCTTCACATCCCGTCATCCCCCACACCTACCTAAGTGAGGTCCTCGAGCTGAGGGAACGCCTCCTCTGTCTGTTCTCTTCCTGAGCTCACAGCCCCAGCAGCCACACCCTTCCCCAGAGCCTATTCTTCTAGACCTTTCCTTTCCCCTCACTGTCCACCATTGTGCAGTCACCACAGCTGGTCAGCACTCGCCCCTAAATTGCTTACAGCTCTGTCCCTGGCTCCCAGACCTTCCCTGACTGAGGCCTTTGGCTTAGAACCACAGCATCTCTTGCGAGATCATTCTTGGCCCCAGTGTCATTAGCCTTCGGGCTGGACACCTGTCCTTGGCCTCTCCGGTCTCTGTGGTCGGCTCCCTCTCTCCCGCATTAAGCCTTGGCAAGATGGATCACACCGACTCTGCTGCCGACTGAGGTTGCCGTGCCTCTGGGCTTCCGGGTGCCTAGGGAAGAGGAGAAGAAGAGGCCTCCAGCCCTGAGCCCCGCCCCTCCAGGCTCCTGGAAGCACCGGAAGTGCCAGTTCTCGCTCTTACCGCTTGTTGCTTCCAGTCTAGGCATAATCACAGTTCCTGGCTGTGGACACCCCTGGACACCCCACTGCCCTGGGGGGCTCCTCCAAGACCACAGTCCACATATTAACCCCGCCTTAGCTACCCGGCAGGATTGTGCCAGCTTTTCCTTCACAACGTGCTTGATACCCCCAAGCCTGAGATGTCTCCCCGTCACCACAGAAAATAAACAAAACCTGTGTATATGAAGTCTCCCTCGACCTGTTCCTTGCCTACCCCTCCTGTCTCATGTCCCACCCCTCCTTGCCTTGTACTTTCAGGCCTGTGATACTGGTGCCTTCTGAACAGGACCCTTATTTCATGCCTCCATATTTGAAATGCATGAAAAGCCTGAAAACTCCTGTTTAATCTTCAAAACCCTTCTCCAGGTGTCACTCCCTCTGGGAAGCCCCTCAGGTCTTTTTCTCTACTTCTGCTATACTTTGAGGATATTCTCTTTATTTCTGGTATCATGGACATTTTGGTTACTTGTTTAGGTCCTTCTTGTCTTTCCTGTTTCTCCAAGCAAGGACTATACACAGTATATCTACTCTGGGGCTGGCAAGATAGCTCAGTGGTCTAAAGTACCTCCTTAGGCATGCTTAGGCAATTGCAGGGACCATCGTTCAATCCCTGGCACCACATGCTGCGCCAGCCCTGCCCCCAGGGTGGGCTGAGCTAGCCAATAATAACAACAACCCCCCCCCCATAAACAGTGTATCTACTCTGTGTGTGTGTGTGTGTGTGTGTGTGTGTGTGTGTGTGTGTGTTTTCCAGGTAGTGACTTTTTTTCCTACTAACATTGTGGAGTATTACAGTCCCTGTTTTAGAGGACGCTAAAGTTTCATTTACAGTGATATTCCAAGTTCAGAGAACTAATAAGAGATTTTGACTTGGAGTTAAAACAAGTCTTTCTAGCTGCTGGATCCATTCTCTGGCCACAACTTTGTGTTGCTGTGGCTCTTGTCAAGCGTAGTCTTAAAAGGCTGGTGTGATGGCTGGATTATGTCCTGCTCTCCAAGAAAAGGTCTAGTTAAGTCTTGGCACCCAGTGGCTCAGGACGTAGCCTTGTTTGGGAACAGGCTTTGCAGAGGTGTCGATCTGGAAGGAGGTCAGGTAGACCCTAACTCGGTGTGATGAAAGCCCTAAAAAATAGGAAACGTAGACATGGAGGGACAGGATGTAAAGAAAGGGAAAAGATAGCTGCTGAGTGGAGTGGTGTCTGGGATGCCGGCAAGCACTGGAGGTTAGGAGAAAAGGGGTCTCCCCAGAGTGCCCAGAGAAAACAGTCCTGTCCACATCATGCCGTTGGACTTCTGGTCTTGAGAACTGTGAGACCAAAAAGCTCTCCTGTTTTGAGGCAACTGGTCTGCATACTTTATTTATTTATTTATTTTTTAAATTTTATTTATTTATATATTTGTTTGCTTGTTGTGTTTGTTTGTTTCTTTCT
This sequence comes from Capromys pilorides, assembly GCA_004027915.1. Lineage (NCBI taxonomy): Eukaryota > Metazoa > Chordata > Mammalia > Rodentia > Capromyidae > Capromys > Capromys pilorides. Next base: position 6,096 of record PVKN010000204.1, on the reverse strand, counting down.
TTATTTATTTTGTGGCTGGCTCAGCCTGCCCTGGTGGTGGCGCTGGCGCAGCATGTGGTGCCGGGAATCGAACCGCAGTCCCTGCAGTTGCCTGAGCCTTCCTCCGCAGGCGCTTTAGACCACTGAACCATCTCGCCGGCCCCTGGTCTGCATACTTTATTATGGAACCCTAGGAAACCCCTGTAGCTGTGGAGGCTGCCCCGAGAATGGCATAAATCCTTCCTCACAGCTGGGCACAGTGGTACCCGCTAGGAGGCTGAGGCAGCAGGACCCAACTCCGCGCCCAGCTTGGACAAATTAGTGATTTAGCTGAACCCTGTCTCAGAAGGGGAGTGGGCTGGGTATGGAGCTCACCATGAAGGTTCAGGGTTCACTGTCCAGTACTACACACGAGCCAGCGAAAACCTCATCGGAGGCTGGGCACTTTGGAATACTTACTAAACGTAGCGTCTCCCTGGGAATCGGAAGTCATACTTCCGCTGGCTCTACTGACTCCAGGAGTCTGCCACATGCAGCAATCTATAAACCTGAGGCAACTCAAAGACACGTCCTCATATGTTCAAAACCCCCAGTTTCCAGCACAGGGTCCAACACTGCACAGGCTCCCACAGCTGGCCACCAAGGCAGGGAATTCGGGTCCACTACGGTACCAAAAGTTCAGAGAGAAAGTTTGGGGCTCCTGCCCAGAGGGTCCGTGAGCGTGCCTGGCTCTGTCTCCCCCTCTCCCCCAACACACAGGCCAGCTCCTGGGCCTTCTTATTTCTCGGGCCCCAGCACAGCTCGGGAAGGCTCTGCTGGCCTGGCTGACGATTTCCCAAGCATGACTCATGGCTCTGCAGAGAAGCAGGCTGGGCTGGCCTGTGCTTTCTTCTCCTTTCTTCTGGCTTTCCAGGAAGCCCTTGGAACAGGACATAAAGGCAACACTTTCCACAGAGCCTGACATCCTGCTTCCGGATGGGAGAGACTGCCTAAGCCCTGGAGGAACCGCTACACAGCTGCCACCCTGCTGTTCCAGCCTGGAGACCCGAGTTCTACAACTGCATACCCAGCCTTCGCTCACCTCTCAGGATGATCTAAATAATCTCTCATGTTTATTCGGGTCTCTCCACACACTGCTGGCACTCTGGAAGGCAGGGACCTTGCCCTCTGAGCTCCTTACGGTCTTGGTTCTGCTTCTAGGAGGAGCACAACCGACGCTGGGTGAGATGGATTTTTGAAGCTATTATTGAGCCGTCAGGTCCACATTGGAGCAGAATGACACCAACAACTGTCCTTCGCTGGAGGCTTGCTGGCCGTCTGTTCCAGGTGCCCTCCTGTGTTCTGCAGACTCCACCCCACTTGCTCCCTGGCTCCCAAAGCTCCACCTCCCAGGCCAGCAGGCAGGAGCTGAAGCTGTTGTTGATGTGGCCATGGCTCTTGCTACGTTTGATTCTTTGTCCCCTAGAATTCGTGTGTAACGAATGGTAGGTGGAAGGTGACAGGTTCTCAAGGGCTTCTGCACACCTGTTCCATTATGGGGGGGGGGGGGGTTGCACAGCCTCTGGGCCTGCACAGAGCATCAGTTACACCCCTCAGACCTTGGACTTTGCAGCCCCTAGGACCATAAGAAATAAGTACTTTTTCTTTATCAGTCACCCAGGCTTCAGTGTTCTTTGATAACAACATAAAATAGATAAGTGAGACAGCTTGCAAAAACTCTCCTGAGTGCCTGCACAGAGGTTTGTTTTTTGATTTTTGCTTGGTTTGTTGGTTTCCTTTCTGATATAGGGAAATTGAACCCAGGGACTTCACACTGAGCTATAGCCCCACCCCTTTTCATTTATCTATTTATTTTGAGAAAGGATTCTGTTGAGTTAGTTAAGTTGCCCAGATTGGGCTTGAACTTGTGGTCTTCCTGCCTGGTGCTTTTTAATGTCCTCAGGATCTATATATTTTTGAAGTTATTATTGGAGCTACATATCCCAGAATTGGCAGGATGGGATTATGGAGGACCAAAGAACTCAAGCCGTCACATGTCAACCCCATGGCACAGCACAACTTCAGCCTCAAGTTCAGTAATAGACTCTGTGGATACACTAGTCAGTGACATGCATGGGACAGACTCCTCGTGTATCTGGCTTCGAAACTGTGTGTCTGGGCAAGGTACACACGTGGAATTCTATTACTTAGGAGGCTGACGCACAAGGATCACAAGTTCAAAATCAACCTAGGTTACATAGCAAGTTCCCGGCCAGCCTGCTGGACTCTACACAGTAAGACTTTGCCTTAAAAAAAAAAAAAAAAAAAAAAAAATATATATATATATATATATATATATATATATATGGATAGATAGATAGATACCTATATATATGTATCTATATATATATATATATGCCTTAGTGCAACAGCATTGTTTTGGTTTATCCTGAGCCCAGTTATCATGTTTATAGACAAGAGGTGCTACAAGGAGTGAATGAGGGCATTGACCTAAGGGCTGCAGCACTTATTGTGGCCTTAGTGTGTGTGGCTAACAGTCGGGAAGTAGAGACAGGCACTATCAGTATAAAAAAATCAAGTCTGGGCTGGGGAGATAGCTCAGCAGTCTAAGCGTCTGCCTGGCAAGTGCAAGGACCCAGGTTCGATCCCTGAGCCCACTGAAACCAGGTATGGTGGCGCATGCCTGTAATCCCAGCACTGGGGAGACTGAGACAGGAGGATCACTACAAATCTGAGCTGCGTAGCAATACCCTATACCAAATAAATAAAAATAAGAATAAAAAAAGACAAATCTGATGGCAGAGAGATGAGACCCACATCTGGAACAGCAAACCAACACAGGGATGAGGGCTCGCCACAGGCTCTCAGGGCAGATTGAGCTCTGGTCCCAAACTACATGCCCTGGGCATTTTACCAAGGTTTTCTACGTCTTGATTTCCTTATAAAGTTGTCACTTGGTGTCCTTGGAGGATTGGTGCTGGGATTCCTTGAGGATACCAAAAGATCATCCGAGGATACTCAAGTCCCTGACGTGCAACAGTATAATAGGCACATATAACCTATATAATTCCCTCTACATTCAAATTCTCTCAGAGTAGTCACAACTTCTAATAAGCTGTAAGTAGTTGTTGTACTGAATTATTTAGAGATTCACTACAAAAGGAGGTTGATGTTCCATAGCAGATGCAATTTTCTCCCCAATATTTTTTGAAATGAATTTGATTGAATCTGTGGATTTGGACCCTGAGGGTACAAGGACAGACTGTATGTAATAGCCCACTCTTATCAGTGGCTTCAATAAGCTGAAATCAACCACAATTGGAAAACACTAGGTGGAAATTGCAGGGTAAACACTTCCTAAAGCAGGCACAGTCACATACGCCTGTAATCCCATCTATGTTGAGGCCAAGAGAATGACAAGTTGGAGAACAACCTAGGCAACTTAGCAAGACTACCTCAAAACAAGAAAGGAAAAGAACTAGTGATGTGGCTTACCATGGGGCCCTGGGTTGAAAGCCCAAGCCTGGGAAACACCAAAATTTGCAAGCTGGGGGGCCTACAGCTCCACGAACCTTACAAGACCCCGCACTCAAGGGAGTCTGAGCCAGTCAAAAACAAAAAAATTCTTCACAACAATTAACAAGTTATTTTTGGTTTTGACTTGGGATATTGCTAGCTGCTCAGGCTGGCCTCAAACTTTGCATCCTCCTGCCTCGGCCTCTCAGATAGCTGGGATAATGGGAATGCGCTAATATGCTTGGCTAATTCATAGGCTTTAAATAATTCTGCCTATAGCATATTGGTTTGTTTTGTTTTGTTTTTGTTTGTTAGGGAAGGGTCTACAGGGTGTTCAGGGTCTCACTACTAGATCGGACTCCTAGTGACCTAGCTGTTTATAGCCTCCTAAGAGCTGGGATTATAGGCATGCACCACCACACCCAGTCTCAAATGCCATCACAGCATGCCCTGGGGACGTGGCCAGCACAGCTGGCTGGGATCAAACCCCTGGCCCCTGTGCCTGCTTGCAGGTGCTTTATTCTGCTGAGTTATTTGGCTGGCCCCTACAGTACACTGTTGTAATTGTTATTAGATTTTTCTTCAGTGTCGGGATGGAACCTAGAGTCTTGCAATGCTAGGCATGCACTTGACCACTGAGCTATATCCCCAGCCCCTTATTATTAGCCGCTGTTACTAATCTCTTACTGTGCCTAATCAAACTTTATGTATGTGTGTGGAGGAAAATAGACAGGGTAGAGGAAGGCTCAGAGTGGGCTGAGGTTTCGCATATCCTTGAACTACCTTAGAATACACCCTGAGGGAACTGGAAGGATGTCAGCCATGGCAGCTACTGCACAGGTCACCATGAGGACAGTGTGCAACAGTGTAGGGGAAGCCCTAAGGACAGGTTTTGTCACATTGTCAGTGGTCACTGCAGCACCGGCTATATCCTTAAATGAGAGAGTACATATAAAATGCTAAACGGAGATGGATGCCGTGGTACAGACCTGTAACTCCATACTCCTGGCACTCAGGAGGCTGAAGCAAGGGGAATGCAAGTTCGAGGCCAGCCTTGCCAATTTAGAGTGACCCTGTGTCTCCCACAACAAAACAAAAGTACTAAACAGTGCCTGCTGCTACTGAGTATTCAGCATTACCAACTGGTACTATTATTAAATTCTAAATCACATATTACTGCATAGAAAATAATTCCAACACTTAGCAATTTAATGCAACAATAAACATTTATGCCACATAGTTCCTATAGATCAAGAATTTCATAAAAATGTACAGCTTCATTTGCTGGCCCAGGATCTCTCATAAGATTACTAGGGTCAGCCTCTGATGCGGCTCAGCCGTGTGGCTGCCACCTCAGTGCTGGCTATCGACACAAGGCCTCAGTTCCTCACCTCTGGGGCCCTGAAGAGAACTGTTTGAGTGTCCTCACAGCATGGTGCCTGGCTTCACCCAGGGCAAGTGGCCCAAAACGGCAAGGTAGAAGACACAATGTCTCTCAAGCCCTACCCTCAGAAGTCACGTTGTCTATCACAGTATGCTTCCTGGCTACACAAGTCTGCGCTGTCCTTTTGGGAAAATCTACCCAAGCGCATGACTAGCAGCCTCAGTCTTCCTGGGCGCCATCTTGGAGGTTGGCTACCGGAAGTACCACACAGTGTGACACTCAGCTCCACAGGAATAAGTGTCTCAGATAAGAGGGAAACCAATGAAGCTCTGAGTGTTAGGAAATGTTCCCATCACTCCTAGGCAGACCTGTCTGGGGCAATGGCCTCAACCACTTCTTTCTTCTTCTCTTGCCTCAGCAGGACTTGGAAAGAAAGGAAAGTAAGATTTTAACAATCAGAAGAGTGAGAGGAATCAAAGAAATTCAAGCAAACCTTTACAGAAGTGGCAGGGCCTACATGGGGGGTGGTGAGAAGGACAACTAACACTGGAAGGAAACAAAGTTTATAAATAAAGTGAAAGATGCAGGGGAGCTGCTCAAGGAGAGCTGGGAAGGCCGAGTAAACAGGCTTAAATAAGCCCAAGTAAAAAGTCAATGTTCAGGGCTTGGCTTTGGCTGAAAGCATGTTCAAAATTCCTGAAGGCTCGTTTAACGTGGTAGGGGGGATTTGAGACTGGGTCGTAGATTTGGGGAACGTGAAAAAAAGTTCTCCTCAAAGGGACATTTGTGTCCACAGGAGCATGCCCTGGCAGGGTCAAGGCAATACCAGGAAGCGGGCTTTAATAGCTTCCTTATATCGGAGTAGGAAGCGCACATTGATAAGAAGCTGGAATCCAGCCTTCCCGTTGAGGGAGCCTCCCCAGAGGAAGCGCTGGAGTGAGAGATAGTCTGTGTTTACACAGCATGCCTGCAATGTCTGCAGTTTATACAAACTGTATCCTCTGGCCAGGCTGAAGATAGAACCGCCTGACCTAGAAAAGCCCAGGCCGGGCCCAGTGCCCAGCCAGTGCCGGGAGGAAGCCTCCGCCCAGACTCACCCAGCTCTCAGCTACTTGGACGCGCGGGGTTGGGTGCCGCCCTGAGCTGTGCGGACCTCACACGGAGGGCCCCACACTGCACCCAGGCGGGGCTGTGCTGGTGGCCTGAGTGCCCTTCCC
>PVKN010000203.1:81704-95890 GCA_004027915.1 Capromys pilorides | reverse complement strand
ATATCACTATGATATAATGTTTTCAGTTCTTCTGGAAAAATTCCCAGTAGGGGGATAGCTGGATTGAATGGGAGAGAAAAGATAGTTTTAACAAATGATATCCATATTCAAATAAGTGAAATTTTACTTTTAAAATGATGTATTACAGTATATACCGTTGAATCCAAAATAATTCTAGACATAAATGTAAGATCTAAAAGTATAAAACTTCTAGAGAAAATAACAGAAGGAAAACTTGGTTTAAGCAAAGATTTGTATCACAACCAAGTACAGTAAGGAGAAAATGGTAATTCAGATTTCATTAAGATAAGAAAGTTCTGTTCTGAAAGAAATTTAGAGAATGAAATGATAAGCCACAGATTGGAAGAAAACACTTGGAAATCTTATATCTCACAAAGGACTTGTCCAGGATACGTACAAAATTCTCAGAATTCAGTAACAAAATCGGTAACCCCCAAAAAATGTGCAACAAATCTCAACAGATCCTTTGCAAACATGTGAAAAAATGGTCAGCATCATTAGTCAACAGGGAAATATAAATCGGATTTATAGAGAAAATTGCTAGGTACCTATATAAGAATATCTAAAGTTTTGAGGGCTGGCGAGAAAGCTTAGTAGACTAAGCGTCTGCTTTGGCAAGCACAGGGTCCGGGGTTTGATCCTCAGCATCTCGTGCCAGTCCCCCCCAACACACACACACACACACACTGAGCCAGCCCCCAAAACAGTGGTGGTACAAACCTGTAATTCCAGCACTGGGAAGGTACGTACGTGTACACACACACACACACACACACAGAGTTTTGGCCAGGAATTGTGGCACGCACATATTATCCCAGGATTCAGGAGGCAGAGGCAGGAGGACCCCAAGGCCAGCCTCGGCTCTACAGTGAGTTTAAGGCCAACCTGAACTACATAATGAGACCCTGTGTCAAACAAAAGTAAAAATTTTTAAGACTTGCTCTACCTAGTGTTGAGCAACTAGAACTGTTAGGTTGCTAATAAGAATGCAAAATGGCAGAATCACTTTGGAAAACAGTTCAGCAGTTTTCAAAGAAATTCAGCACTTCCGTAAAATATGTTCTAGGCCCTGGACACTCAATTCCAAGGTGTTAACTCAGAAAAAATGAAAGACCACATAAAGTCTTGTACACAAATATTCCTAATAGCCCTAAACTGGAAGGTACTCCAGTGTGTTATTGGAATTAATTGGTTCATGGGTCAGCAAAATGTGTTGGTTTATCTATTAAATAAATCACTCCTCACTGACAAAAGAGGATGCTCTATTGACAAATGAGGCAGCCAGCATAGATGAGTCTCAAAGTAATAATCCTGAGTGAACGAAACCATGCAAAATAAAGAGCTCCTATTGTATTGGCTCCTTGCGTGTATGCTTCTGGAAAAGGCAACCCAGTCACGGTGATAGAAAGCAGATGGACGGCTGCTTAGAGATGGGTAGAGAGAGATGGGGAAGGCCTGAAGGCTTGGAGAAGAGCAGGACATGTGGAGTTACTGCGAGGGGCCGGGCCAGCTGGTTTGCGGTGGCCTTGTAGGGTTACACATTGCAGAGTACTTGAAATTTGTGTGATTTATCATGCATCAGTTGTACCTTCACAAAACTTTTTTTTAAAATGAAATTACACTAACCATTCTAAACAGGATTTGAGCCCCACTGCCATGGGGCTTGACCTAGGGCCTTCTCACTGAGTTATAGCCCCAGCCAGACCTTTAAAAATCTGTTGTTGTTTGAGACAGAATCTAATCCTGTAGTCCAAACAGCCTCAAAGTGATACTGCTGCCTCAGCCTCTTAAGTGTTGGAATTACAGGCATGGGCCACCACAGCTGTCAGAAATTCTAGTCTGAAATTTAAAAAAATAAATTCTAGTCTTGGTTGGACAATGTAATGAAACTCTTGAGAAAGTTGAAGTATTGTATGCTTGTCTTTGATCTTTGTTTTCATTCTTTTTTTTTTTTTTTTTTAATGCCAGGCTCAGCCTGCCCTGGGCACGGGGCCGGCACCGCATGTGGTGCCAGGGATCTAACTGCAGTCACTGCAGCTGCCTAAGCTTTCCTAACCAGGTGCTTTTAGACTGCTGAGCCATCCTGCCGGCCCCATTCTTTGGTTTTTGAGGCAGGCTCACTATATAGTTCATGCTGGCCTTGATCTTGCAGCCCGCCTGCTATAACTCTCCAGAGTGCTAGGATTACAAGTGTGAGCCACTGAGGATTGAACACAGGGCCTTTACACTAAGCTGCGTCTCCAGCTGATTTGGTTACTATTCTGTCATTGCTGAGACAAAATACCTGATACCCAGAATTAAGGAAGGAAAAGTTTCTTTAGTTTGTGGAGGTTTCAGTCAGCTGGCTCCATGGCAGCATCAACAACTCGTGGGGAAGGAGGCAGCAGGAGCAGAAAGGGTAAAAAGGGAGGAACGGGCAGGAAAAACAAGCCTCTCCCTTATACTTTATGCAGACTGCCCACCCAGGTGAGTATAGCACTCGCACCCATCGTCTAAGCATTGGATCAGTCACAAACTAGAAACCCGCCCCATGACTGTATGAGGCTTTAGGGGACATCTAGACACAAACCATAACACCACCCCTTCCTTCCTTCCTTCCTTCCTTCCTTCCTTCCTTCCTTCCTTCCTTCCTTCCTTTTTTCCTTCCTTCTTTCCTTCGAGATAGGATCTCTCTATGTTGCTCAGGCTGGCCTCATGCTCTCAATGATCCTCCTGCCCCAGCCTCCCAAATGCTGGGATTATAGGTGTGTGCCACCATACCTAGTTTATTTATAGAGACAGAGTCTCACTAAGTTACTGAATCAACCAGAATAGGTTTGTAATCCTCCTCCCTCAACCTCCCAGGGGGTTGGTATTAAAGTATACGCCACCATGCCTAATGCTTTTTGTTCTTAATATGCTGAAGTTCTTGTGTGATGATCTTAGCTCTTATCATTTTCTTACATTTCTCTTCCTGCTCACTTCTATTTTTTTCTTCTTTTTTTTTTTTGTTTTTTTGTTTTTGTGGAACCGGGGTTCGAACTCACCACCTTGCACTTGCTAGGCAGGCACTTGTGCCATGGAGCTATCTCCCAGCCCCTTTTTTCTTCTTTTTTTGTTCTTGTTTTTGTTTTACTATTTTTGTTTTGTTTCATTTTTCCCCTTACATTTTTAAAAATTTTTTAAAAACTTTATTTATATTATGGCTGGCTCAGCCTGCCCTGGGGGTGGGTCTGGTGCAGCATGTGGTGCCAGGATTGAACCTCGGTCTTTGCAGTTACCTAAGCAGGCACTTTAGACCGCTGAGCTATCTCATCGGCCCTTCCCCCTTACATTTTAAAAAATAAATTTCCTCTTGGGAAGCTAAGGCAGGAAATTCATGAATTCAAGTCCAGCCTTGGCAACTTAGTGGTTTAACAAGACCCTGTCTCAAAATAAGTCATGAAAAAAAATGGCTGAGAGGTAGCTTACTACTAAAGGCCCCTGGGTGTAGTGCTAGATAGTGCAAAAATACATTTCTCTTTCTTTATTTTGCAAGTCAGTTAGTTGCATGTTAACACTACTATAGATTTCCTCAATTTTACTTCTCAACCTTGTATTACAGATTTTCTTTCTAAAGAGTTTTGCTGGGCCGGTGAGATGGCTCAGTGGTCTAAAGCATGTGCATCCGAAAGTTTAGGCCACTGCAGGCACCTCAGCTCGATCCCAGGCACCACATGCTGCATGTCATGTTCTCTCCCCCCCCCACGCTCCCCCTTCCTGAGCCAGCCATAACACAAATAAATGAGGTTTAAGAAATAAATTTTAAAAAAAATTTTTTGCTGTCACATTTTAAATTCCCATGATCTCCTTTTGATACTCTACATGTCTTTCCAAGAATGTCTTTTTCTTGTTTATGATTTGATATAGTATCATCTGCTCACAGGAAAGGTTTGGTTTCATTCTGTTTTTTTTTTTTTTTTTTTTTTATTGATTGATTGATTAATTGATTTTTTTGTATTATGGCTGGCTCAGCCTGCCCTCGGGCTGGGGCTGGCACAGCATGTGGTGCCAGGGATCGAACCACGGTCCTTCCAGTTCCTAAATTTTCCTAAGCAGGTTTTTTAGACCGCTGAACCATCTTGCCGGCCCCTTCATTGTGTTTTATGATACCCTCCATGGCCTCTGTGTGCTACAGGTTTCTTTGGTTAGTTCAGACTCACTTTAGAAAGTTTTTAGTCAAGTTTTTAGTCAAGTTTTTCTTCTTCTTTTTTTTTTTTTTAATGAGCAGAACGTATTTATTGAGGAAAAGAAAGCTCCTGTCCAAGAGAGAGACAGGAGGGGGGTCCCCGAGTGGGTGTCCCCATGGATTAATAAAGTTTTTCATACCTTATCCTCTTATATTGAAAACTGAGACTCTAGTCCTTTTGTAAAAGGGTGTAGGGCTTGTCACTTGTGGCTGATCTTCAGGGCTCACTGACAGTTTTGGTGAACTAGCCCACCTGCCACCACCTGCACGTCTTCTGTCCTGAGCGAATCTTCGGACAGATCAGTCTTTGCTCTCAGAGCCCCATGGAGGGAGGGAGGGCTTCCTGCCTCACCCGTTCTCAGTTGTGCATGTTGTGACTGAAGGCGGAGCTCGTCTGTTCAGCATGCTCACGGCAGAGCTTCAGGTTTGTGCTGGAATTGTGAAAGATGGGTCCAGGGGCCAGGTAGGTGGGATGGTTGTATCTTTTTGAGTTTTGAGAAATTGTCCTGGGTACGAGTGGGGGAGGGGCTGTTTATTCATTTTGAAGTGGGGTGGTTTTTGAGGGGCTGGGTTGGGGTTTTTGGTTCGGTGGGTTTTTTTCTTCTTTTCTTTTTTTTTTTGAGCCTGTGTAGTCCAGGCTGGTCTCAAACTTGCAGTGATTCTCCTGTCTCAGTTCAGGTTTATTTATTGTACTTGTTTTCAGTTGAGATATCCTCCTGTCTCAAAGCCCTGAGTCCCGGAATCCCAGGTGTGCACCACCACACCCAGGGAATCGCCCTGCTCTGAGCGCTGCCCTTCCTGCAGTATCTAAGGCCACAGCTGCTGAGCCTTTCCTTGGTTTTGAATGGCTGGTGTTTCTTCCTTCTGCCTTTGCCAATCCCTTACAGGCTTAAGTTTCAGCTTTTGTTAACATTTGTCTGCTTTCTAGTTCTTAAAACATTTTTTAAATCATGCTTTTTATTTGATCTTCTGAGAGAAATAGCCCATTGTGCTCTTAAGTGGCCCTCAGCACCCCACCCCGTTTGTGTCTGTACTTGTCAGAGTTAGGAGGTCAGGGGAAAATCCTGTCTCACTGTCTCCCAGCATACATGGAGTGGTTTTTTTTTGTTTTGTATTTCTTTTTCTTTTTGTTGTTTCCAGTACTAGCAATTGAATTCAGGGCCTTATTCTTGCCAGGCAGGTGCTTATGCCACTGAGCTATCTTCCCCAGCCCTGGAGTGGTTATTATGTGGATAAGCATGAGTTTTGTGGCATGAGAGTTGTTCATAAGTGAGATTCTTTTCCTAAATTGACAGTTTTATACAGTACACCTCTCAGCTTAGATGTTCATAAATTAAAGACTTACCATAGTAAGAGCTTCATAAGTTTTTTTTTGCAAAAATGTAAAATAACTACCAAGTTTTGAATATGTATATTTTTGGAGGGTACAGGATTTCACTACACAGCTCAGATTCATAGTGATCCTCCTGTCTCAGCCTCTCCAGTGCTGCGATTACAGATGTGTGCCACCACATCCCGTTTTGGTAGCCGACACCACATGGGATACTGAGGATCGAACTCCAGTCCTTACGCTTGGCAGGCAGGTGCTTAGACAACCAAGCTATCTTCCCAGGCCTAAGTTTTGGGACAGTGGTTCAAGGGACCTTATAACATGGATGAAACATTAAGTTTCTGGAAAATTGCAGTGTAATTTCTGACCTTTGGTGAGAGATTAGTAGAAGTTGTTCTGACTTAGATTTCAGAGACATGCATTTATCCATTCATACATATTTATTGACTTCTTCCCATGGGCAAACATTGTGTTAGAGTGTGGAAGGAGACATTTAGGAGATGGGAGAGAGGCGTCCTCCCTCCAGTTCACTGTGGGAGGGATGCATTACAAAAATAGTTATTTTGTGGGCTGTAGGAGCTACAAAGCAAGATAATACCCTTTGCGTATGAAGGGCTCTCTCACTAAACTTTTTGTGAAAACTAATTTGGATCATAAAATCTCTAAAGTGGTTATCAGGACATCTTGGTATGTTTGTTCATTACAGCCATGTATAAGCACTAGATAATAAGATATATTTTCTATCTTGGGTCTTGCTACATTGCTAAATTGCTTAATTGCTTAATTGCTTGGACTGAATGTGAACTTTTGATCCTTCTGCATCAGCCTTTCAGAGTTCTGGGATTACGTGTATGTGTCACCACAGCTGCTTCTGTTGGTTTTCAGCTATGAGATATATCCTGTACACTTCAAGAATAACAATGCCATCACCTGTGCCCTGTCAACCACCTCAAAAAATAAAACATTAGCAGCCTTTTAAGATTATAACTTCCTTTGTGACTCTTGGTTAGTTGTCTTCTCCCCTACCTCCCACAAACTGGCATTTTATATTCATCATTTACCTGTTTATATTCTATTTGTCTGTATCTCATAAGCAGTGTTTCTTCATTGTCCTGATTTTTTATTTTATTTAAGTGGAGTCACAGTGTCATGTCATTTTTATGCCTGTGACTTGTTCTTTCCATATTGATATGTGCAGTGTAGTTAACTTTCTCCATCTCTAGTGCTCCACTGTATGAAGATAGGGCACCATGTAGAGCTCAGTCTATTGACAGACATTTGGGCTTCAACAGCTTTACTGTTACAAACATTACTCTTGTACGTGTTGCTTATGTCTCCTGTGCACACCAAAGCGTTCTGTAGGGCACAGACCTGGAAATGATGTGTCTGGGCAGGTGGACACATGCCTTCCTAGGCTGGTGAAGAACATGAAAATGCTTCTAGCAGCTTGGCTTTACCAGTACCTAATGTGCATTGTCAACTTTAAATTTTTCCCAACATTTTAGGTACGTAATACTCTCTTAAATGTCCAGTATTGTGATTAAAGGCAATATATACTGCATGTATACCATATGCTGAAGTCTGTTACCTTTACCTTTTTTCTTAGTGTGTGCGTGCGTGCGTGCGTGCGTGTGTGTGTGTGTGTAAGAGGGCCGGGGGGGGAGAGAGAGAGAGAGAGGAGAGAGAGAGAGAGAGTCTCACTGTATAGTTCAGGCTGGTCTTAAACTCTCAGCTATCCTCCTGCCTAATCCTCCCGGTTGCTGGGATAACAGGAAAGCACCAACACACCCAGCTTCTTACCTTTGTTCTATAAGAGAAATAAACTAGGCAGATGTCATGATGGTGCACACCTACAGTCCCAGCACTTGGGAGGCTGGGGCAACAGTATCACTGTCAATTTGAGGCCAACCTAGGGTACACAGTGAAACCCTGTCTCAAAAAAAAAAAAAGAAAAAAAGATGGGTTTTATTCTTAGAGATCTCCTTTCTGTGTAGTAACCACTCCCCCCTCCAGTGCTGTAGCACAGATTCTGTTAAAATGAAAATTGTATCAATTGCAAGATAAGTGTAAGATGTTTGATATTCAGAAAGACAGTGATGTTGAGCTCAATTGTCTGTGTTATAGAATAATAGTATCATGAAGCTTTTCTGCTGGAGGTTTGAGAATGTAAGTTAACAGTCCAAAAATTGGAGAAAAGAAGGGTTATGAGCATAGCCAATATTTTGGCCTTATCCCTTCAAGGTCAGTGAGGACTTAGGACGAAAGAGAACCTGTGCTGTATCCTCCTATAACTCGGAGGTTTCCCAAATTTTCTGTTTAAGGAGATTAAGGGACCTCAGAGGAAAGGGATAAACGAAGTATAGTGTGCCTAAGGAGAGTCACCTAGAGAGAGGACATTCTCTCAGGCTCTCACAGAGAGCAAACTGATCGAGCAATGGCCGTGACTCATCCCGATGGCTGACACTGGCAACATCTGTACAAAGCACTGTACATGGTTCCAAAGTTAATCCTGAGGGGATTTGACCCTGGAAGATACAAAAGATGAATGATCTATTGTACAGGATACAACTACTCTCTCTTTGTACAAAGAGGAGATAAAATTTTTGTTGTTGTTGTAGTTTTTCTTTTTTTCCTCACCTACTAATATAGATTAGAAAATTTATCATGTCTACACATTGTGCTTTGTATAACTACTATGAGGACAATAAAATTCAATGTATCAGTTATTGTGAATGCACTACTAATGTGTTTTGAAACTATCATATTGTTATTTCCTATTAAAAATTAAAATTAAAAAATATATATATAAAAAAAAGAAAATTGTGATGAACATATTTTTTAAAAAAAGTATAGAGGGCTGGCCAGATAACTCAGCAGACTAAATAAAGCACCTACTTAGGCAGAGCATGGTGGCCGAGTTTGATCCCCAGCATGCTGTGCTCGCCCTGCCCCTGGGGTGCACTGAGATAGCAATAGAGACTGGACTTGAAATCACACACTTGTAATTCCAGCGCTTAAGGAGAATCACTAAGAGTCCAATCTATGTAGTGAGACCCTGTAGACCTTATCCTAAATACGTTAAAAAAAACCAGAACATGGGAGTATAGAAATGCTCAGGGATTAACCCAAGGTGCTTAAGATACAAAGTATAGCTTCTTCTGAGTGCTATAAATCAAGGACATGGTATCATGAGAACATCTTTTTAAATATGTGCAAATACACTTTCCCTCTGAAAGCAAAGTCTAGGCATACTAAGATGGTAATGAAATAATTTGGTACTTTGCCACATGGCTTGCAGTACTTTATACAATGAAATGAGAGCGTTGTGAAATGGGATTTCATTGTTGTTGTTGTTGTTTTTTCACTCTGTGGAAGATTAGGAAAAAATTTTTGATTTATAGTTATTCAGAAACCTTAGTTTGGAGAAGTGTTTTTATGACATGTCTGTAGTAGAAGTGCAGATGTAAAGTTTCTCTTAGGTTCTAGTCTCCCTCCATTCTTGGCATTTGGGTTTACTTGTTACTTCTTGCATGTGTGTGCATGTTTTCTTATCCTAATCAGGTCAGTCCAGTTTTGGCGCTAGAAATTCATAGAATCTCTCTAACAACCTAACAAAACCTGGGGAAAGTAACAGTGGGGAAAATAAGCATCTTTGCAACTAGGCTAGACTTGGGGACATGGAAAATGTGAAAATCATCCCAAAATAGGCCATTTTAGTAGTCCATAGATTTGAAAGATGTTTCATTTTCTAAGGGAAAATGCATGCGAGCTATTTCAATATTTACCATATTTGAAACATACAGATCTCTCTGGAGCACAAGAAGTGTGTTCTTCCCATACCTGACCCCTGTCAGGTCTGGGGTTGCAAGCATGGTGTCAGTCCAAAGCTTTTGCCTTTATCTTAGACAGACAGACAGACAGACAGACGGACGGTCCAGACTGGCCTCAAACTTGGAATGATCCTCCTGCTTCAGTTTCCCTAGTGCTGGGATTACAGGTTGGTGCTACCACACACCACCTCATTCATAGCATTTTGAAGAGGTTTTTTTTTTCTCCAGTGGCTAATTTTTGCTAAAATGCTTGTCTAGATGAAGACATTTTCATTTTGATGGAAATATCTGTACTAAAGCCCGTAGTAATCTTGGTAGGTATACTAGTTTATGCCAGTAATCCCAGCCCTCAGAAGGGACAAGGATCACAAATTTAATTGCCCAGCCTGAACAATTGAACACCCCGCTTCAAAATTAAAACATTTAGGGATCAGGTACGGTAGCATATGCATAGCTTGGGCAGAGGTTGTGGCCATCCTGAGGTACAGAGTGAGTTCAAGGCCAGCTTAAACCAACATAGTAGAACCTTGTCTCAAAAAGAGTGGATGGGGGATTGTATGTGGCTCAGTGTAAAGGCCCCTGGATTTAATTCCTTTTTTAAAAAATGTATTTGGTACATGGTGTCACTATGCAGCTCAAACTCATAGTGATCCTCCTATTTTCAGCCTCCCTACCACTAGGATTACAGATGTGGGCCGCCATGCCCAGACTGGGTGGCCAGCTCAGCGTGTCTGGGGGTGAGGCTGGAGCAGTATGTGGCACAGAGGATGAAACTCTGGTCCCTGCACTTGTCTAATCAGATGCTTAGTCCACTGAGCTCTCTCGCTGGCCTGGATTCAATTCCTAGTATCTTAAAAAATGAAACCCAAGTTAATAATCTAAAAGGATAGCTAACCCCTGACAGTTGTAACAGTCTGGATTTAGGGAAGATTGGAATTTAGAAGAGATGAAACAGTCCTCACATTTTTATCTCATAAGAATACCAAGACCAACATCTAGAAATCTTGAGGGAGTAGCAAAGTGCATTACAGAAACCAGGAAACTGCTTGCTGCTTGCAAATTTAAAGTCTGCTTGTTGTAGAGGGAGTGGGAGGAGCAGCTTGAAAGACTACTCAGGCGTTGTTTGTTTTTTGTTTTGTTTTGCGGGACCAGGGTTCAAACTCAAGACCTTGCACTTGTCAGGCAGGCACTTGTGCCATGGAGCTAACTCCTCAGGCCCTTCAGGCCTTGTTAAAGACACTGAAAAGTATGTTTGCAGTCACGTGGTTGGCCAAATGCCTCATTAAGGGGAAGAGGAAGTGCTTTCATCTCCCCAGAGAATCACAGGACCAATGCCTATTTGTTGTCTGCTGACCAGTTTTGTCTGTTTGATGAGGCTGTGTATTTTTGGGTTATATATTGTTTGCTACAAAGTGGAAGAAAAATATTGTAGAGACTACTGGAAATTATAACTTCTTTCCCAGTCTGGTGAGTGGTTATTTTTTGAAACAGGGTCTCACCATAGAGTTCAGGCTAGCTTTGAACTCACTGTGTAGCACAAGCTGACCTCAAACTCAAGACAGAACTCTTGCGTCAGCCTCCTAAATGCTGGGATTACAGGTATGCGCTACCACATCCGGTCCTAACAGTAAAGTAAAGACAGTGTTTTAGCTACACAAATAGGACAGGTGGTTTATACAGCAGATCGTTATTTTGGGACTTTCTCTCTTGGAACTGTTCCTGGTTTGCTCAGATCAGCATAGCAAGTGCCATCTCAGTTCTTCAGATGGAATCCAGAGTGGAGTGTGTAAGAATTGCTGAAGATCCTCCCACCTTGTGTGCATGTACTCCAGAAAAGGGGATGGAAAAAAGGAAAACTTGATCTTTTTTCTTTTACATTAATGACTTAGTTTCCAACTCCTGATGTGTTCATTTCCTAAAAAGAGCTCTGATATCTAGGTAATGTTCTGGGCAATAATAATCAATGCTTTTTGTGTGATACTCATTTAATTCTTATAATAGCTCTATGAGCTACATACTACTATGACTTTCATTTTAGTGAACCTGCAGCTCAAAGAAGCTCAATCATGAGCCCAAAGTTGCATAGCTAATAGTGGGGATCTGTCCCAAGGTAAGATAGCTGTCATCTGTCTCTTTCTCTTCATCACTGTCCTCCTTCACTGTGTTTATTCCCTTATCTCATCCATT
Organism: Capromys pilorides; assembly: GCA_004027915.1. Classification (NCBI taxonomy): domain Eukaryota; kingdom Metazoa; phylum Chordata; class Mammalia; order Rodentia; family Capromyidae; genus Capromys; species Capromys pilorides. The sequence goes on along the minus strand of PVKN010000203.1, from coordinate 84,315 downwards.
CTTATGCCAAAGCCCTCCTACGTGCCTTTCTGAAAGAGTCCACCTCTGAGGAGTGCTTTAGGACATTTTTCTTTCGGTAAGGTTAAAATGGTAAATAAGATGGTTTAAATTCTTTTACATATTAAAGACAGACTCAAACACTTAAGAAATTTGTACATTATGGGAACTTGGCAGGGAAAACTTTTATAAAGCTCTTCATAACATTCACAGACAAAGCCGGGCGTGGTGGCGCACGCCTGTAATCCCAGCACTTGGGAGGCTGAGACAGGAGGACTGGTGCAAGTTCGAGACCAGCCTGGGCTAGAAAAGTGAGCTCAAGGCCAGCCTGAACTGCATAGCGAGATCCTGTCTCAAAAAGACAAAAAAAAAAAAATTCACAGGCAAGACAGTGAAAACAGATTAATAAATGTTGGTAAAATATAGTATTAGATGCTATATGATTGATATACTGGTTATGATAAAAGCTAAAACATTATTCTAGTTTGCTAGAAAGTTAAAGAGCTAAATTTGAGAGAGTCTGTCAGGATAAATTAGAAAGGGGGAAAAAGCATGCTACACATTGACCCCACTTACATTTTGGCTGCTGCTGGCTGCTGATTTAACATCTCAGCTCTCAACCCGTGCTCTAAGAAATGGAACTTTACCTGGCCTAGCTTAAGAGGAACTTGGGCTCTGTGCAGTAGTCACGTTCTGGGGACCTTAACGGTGTGGATATCACCTATGGATAAATAAGATCATGTATATATGTATGCATATATAATTATAGCCCAAGAAAATCCTGAAATCAGTGTAGACCTCCTTAAATAAAGAGAAACAGTGACTCGAAATGTCACTTTACAGGAATATACTGAGGAAGACATTAAAAGCAAACAGAAAATGATTATCAGCCTTTAAAGATAAAGACAAGTACAAAAGTAGAATATTTGGGAGCTAGGGATGTGTCTCAGAAGTAGAGCATTTGCCTGGAACTGCAAGGTACTAGGTTCAATTGTCAGTACTAACAATTTTTTCTAACCGTTTTAAATTATAGCATTTTATTTAAATTGTTCTAATTCACACATGAATGTTTGAGATACAGTGAAATTATAAACCTTTTATAATCTGAAAGTTAATTGGGCCTCAAAAATGTCTCCATCAGACTGGGCGTGGTGGTGCACGCCTGTAATCCCAGCTCATGGGAGGATGTAAACAAGCAGATCACTGAGTCCAGTCTGGTAGTGAGACCCTGAATACCCTGTAGACCCTTCCCTAAAATACAAAAAAAGAAAGTCTCCATCTTCAACAGTAATTCAGAATGTTTTGAGGATCCATGTGTACTCATCACTATAGTAGAATTGAATAGATGAGAAGAATTTGTATTTGCTACGTTATGTTAACATACTTATAGAGTTCATTGGCTAGTTCTCAAGTATGAAGGTTCAAAGTTGAAGACTGTTAAGAGATGAGACATGTAATATGCTGTTATGGGTAGAGTATGGCTCTTTGCTCTCTAAAACAAAATTAAAGAAAAATTTCTCCAGAAGTTTATTGTAGAAGCAATAAAGGAATAGGCAGATGTGCTCTCAGAAGCCGGAAGGCCACTGTGATCGCTCATCTTTCTGGAGACACATGGCTGGGGAGAGGGGCTCCCATGGGAAGGAAGGGTGCTGAGCAGACAAAACTACATATGGGCTGTGTTTTGTAAAATTCAAACCTCAGGCAAAGACTTGGAGAGGATATTAATATTTATAGGATATAAACTTTTTCTTTCTTTTTGTCTTTTTGAGACAGGGTTTCACTATGTACTTCAGGCTGATCTTGAACTCACTTTGTAGCCCAAGCTGGCCTCGAACTTTCAGTGATCTCCTGGCTCAGCGTCCAGGGTGTTGGGATTATAGGCATGCGTCACCACAGCCAGCCAACATATAAAGCTTTTAAGAGACTTTGGCTTTTAAACTGCAGAAGTCGGTCCAGTTAGAATGAATCTAAAGGACTTCAGTTAGTGTGGCTAGAAAAGCACTTTGTCTCTTACCAGTGGGTCTAGAGTTGAAAGCTGGAACTGCTGCAGCTACCTTGCTTGCACTGGAGGAAGGCAACCTGGGTGGAAGTAGGGCTGGACCAGAGAAAGGGTCAAAAGAGTGGAAGGATAGAAAAGACTCCAAATCACCTCAGGCCAGATCTGCTCGGACTTTTTCACTTATGTGGGTGGTGCTAAGATCTCCCTTACACCAGTTTTGGCTGTGCTTTTCTGTCACTCATAACTGGACAAGCTCAAATACAATGTCCTTGATCATAAGGTCGAGCTACTTCACTTCTTACATTGAAGTTCAGAGTAGTAAAGTTATTTCCCTGTAGTTACACAGCTCGATAATGAAAAATGGGCCCATGCTGGGCATAGTAGTGTACGTGTAATCCCAGCACTCAGGAGGCTGAGGCAGGAGGATCGCTAAGAGACCTTGTCTCAAAGGAAACAAACCAGGGGCCAGCAAGATGGTTCAGCAGTCTAAAGTGCCTGCTTAGGAAAGCTTAGGCAACTGCAGGGACTGTGGTTGGATCCCCAGCACTATATGCTGCACCTGCCCCACCCCACCCCCAGGGCAGGCTGAGCTGGCCATAGTAAAAAAAAAAAAAA
>PVKN010000203.1:18654-81604 GCA_004027915.1 Capromys pilorides | reverse complement strand
CAAACCAAAACACACACACACACACACACACACACACACACACAAACAAAAAAGTGCCCCAGCTACCTCTTTTATAATTTCTTTTACATAAAACTCAGTTTAAATACTTTTTTGTTAAAGTCTATAATGGATTGAAGGATGCCATTTAAAATGAACTAATGAAAGTTAATTCTCTTACAGGGTGTTTTTTGGAGCTTCCCTTCCGTCCCCTCCCTTCCTGTCCTCTCCTTCCCAAGAGGGCCTCATCCTGCAGCCTAGGCTGGTCTTAAATTTACTTTGTAGCCTATGCTGGCTTCACACTTGCAGGAGTCCTCTTGCCTCCACTTCCTGAGTGTTGGGATTTTAGGCATCCACCCCACACCTGGCTACAAAGTATATTTTGGAATTTCAGCAGAAAACTGACTTTAGTATGGTGGCCTTAATTTCCTAAGACCTGGGTAAGTGAATTGTCCATTGGTCCTAGCATTTTTGCATGGATCTTGTAACAGCCTGATCATTTAAACTCAGGTAACACTGGGCTATCTATGGTGTGTGAGCGTTGCCCATTCTCTGAGCTTCCTCAGCTTCTAAAATCAGACTTCTTTTCCTAGGGGTGTATCTAATATGAAGTGTGGACTTCAGATGTTTGCCAGGCTCCTCCCTGCTCAGGGTTTGCACACATTGCTTCCTGTGCCCGTACTGCTTATGCCATTGTCTTTTATGTGACAGGCTCCTCCTTACTTTCCAGGTCTGTGTAAATGCTCTCTCTTCAGGGAGACTATCCCTGGCTATTCTAGGTAGCTCCCACTGTAGGTTCTTTTATTATGTGCCCTGTTTTTTCCTTTGTCACAGTTACTAATTTATGTGTATTCACCTATCTCTTATTTATAGCTCTATATTCATTGTATAATTCAAGAGCTTCATATAGAGGGTACTAATTGTTTGTTAAGTGATTGAATTCTGTGTACCCAGGCCTTGAAAAGCAATAAGAAGCACTAAGATTCCGGGCCCTTCCCTAGCCCTGGTCCCGAGAACCTTAATTGCTCTCAAAGCTGTCTGAGGCAGCACAGGCAGCAAGCCTGGAGAGAGGAAGCTAGAAGTGGAACTTAGCACTCAGCTGTGAGCTGTGGCAGGCAGCTTTGAGTTAATATTTTATTATCTCTGTTCTTCAGCTTGTCATGCCTTGCTTTTCCTCCTCTCTGTGACTTCTCACCTACCCACTTGACTCTGACTCAGATTCCTCACACTAAAAGGATATATCAGAGAAATGAGCTGGCCCTGAGAGCAGGGGAGGAAGGATGGAATGACAAGGGCCACCAGAAATTTCCTTCAGAACTCTAATCGCTCTGAGGTCACAGTTTCGAGTCTAGAATGAGAGGACTTTGAGTGCCTCCCTTTCTTGCTCAGTGCCCTCAGCTTGAGTGCTTAGCTGGCAGGCTTTCCCTCCTCAGTTTCTGTCAGCCCTACATGAAGGTCAGGCAGAGAGAGACAAATGAGAGCAGCTCAGGGAAAAGAGGTTACCACGGTAACAAGCAGGCAGGACTGCTATTTGGAAACAGGCCTAATCTTTCTCCCCCTCCTCCCTCCTTTTCAGCACAGGAAGATGGGTATTGTTAACTGACCTGCATCCTTGGGGTGGGAACCGTAATCCCTTTCTGACAGTTCTCTCTGACACTGGAGTGAGCTGCTTTGCATTTTAATTTGATAAGCAGCAGCCACAGTTTTCTCAGACGTGCTGGAAACATGGTTTATTCTGGCTCTGTTCCAGGCAGGGTTCTGGTTGCCACAGAGAGGGATTTTGGATTCCTGTTTATTTCTCCACAACGATTTTGCGTATGTGTGGAATATGTCCATTTTTCTAAGCAGCTGGAATCAGATGGATAGGTTCAGTTCTTTCATCTGTCAGATGTATACAAGCTGTCCTTAGAATGAATACGAATATATGCCTTACAAAGGTGCCTGAGATATTGCCCCATCCCAGCTCTTAGAAATGTTCACCTGTTTGGGGCCATATGAACAATGGCCAGTGCAGTGCATGATCTTACTTCTGTCCTGTTCTTCTGTCTCCCCCGCTCCCCCACTGTGTAATGTGCTATCCTGTCCTTACTCTCCCTACCTCCCCCTTCCTATTAACTCAGATCCCTTTTCTTGAATCTTCACGGACATATTTTTCCTCTTTTCTTCCAAAGAAAGCGATTTGATTTTTAAATGAAATAAGTTCTTAATGTAATAGAAACTGAAAAAATATGATAAACTCAAAATCGTCTAGAATCTTAACTGCCAGAGAACACTGCTGGACTCTCACCCTTTTAGTTGTATCTGCTGATGTGCATCTCGTGTAAGAGGCGTACACTTATGTAAAGATCAAGTTAAAACTAATGAGTAGGAGACCTGGGGCTTTGCACAGTTGTTTAAGTGCCTGTTTGGGCAAAGGCAGTCAGGTGCAGGGGACCGGGGTTCAGTCCCCGGCTCCACAAGCCTTACAGGACCCACTGTTAAGGCAGCCTGAGCAAGCCAAAAAAAAAAAAAAATTCCTTCTAAAACTAATGAGGGAATAGAGTACAGACTGTACTGTAAGCCTTTCTCTTTATCCACAAAAATATGTATTGTAAACATCTCTCCAGATAGTAGTGTTATTCTATAATGGACATTTAAATTGTTCCTGATTTGTTTTGTTTCTATTTGGCTGTTATAAGCAAACTGTACATCACATATCTTTGTGCTCTCTCCTGTTAACTTTTCTGTCTTTTTGAGACAGAGTCTCGCTATGCAGTTCAGACTGTCCTTGAACTCACTTTCTAGGCTGGTCTCAAACATACTGATCCTCCTGCCTCAATCTCCCAAGTGCTAGGATTACAGGCATGCGCCACCATGCCCAGCTCTCCTGTTAATTTCTTAATGTAAATTCTAGAAGTGGAATTTTAATGCCAAAAGGCACACTTTGCTGCTAAAGCTTTCATAATTATATGTATTGCCAGCTAGCCAATAGAAAAGGTACCAACTAATAATTGCAAAGAGTATTTTGTGTTGCTCTGTAGCATTCTCTTGACATTTTGAGTATGCTGAGTTCTTTCATCTGCCAAATAGGTAGAAATTACACTTTGATTTACATTCATATATTATTTTCATGTCATTAAAAATGTATAGGTACCCCTGTGTACTAGAAGTCCTTATGTACTTGCAAGGAGGATCTTTATGAGTTGGAGACCAACCTGGAATACAAAGTGGAGCTCAAGACCAGCCTCAACTGCATAGTGAGAGCCTGTCTCAAAAAATAAACACCAAATCATTTCTCTCTGCAGTCTCCTTTTGAAGCAAAATTTTCTTTATTTTCCTCTTCCCTTTCATTGGAGTTTCAGCTCCAGAGGACAAGTGTGTGGTCTTTCATGTTCATAGCTGTGTGCTCAGTACCTAGAATAGTGCCTGTGGAGTGAGTCATCTCCCAGCCATCTGAGCCAGAAATTCTAATCATGCCTGACTCTTTCACTGATAGCCTGCATGTCTGATGTGTCCCAAAGTCAAATTGCTTTTTTAAGTCTAGTCTGTCTGTGTTTCTCTGTCTCTCCATCTCTCCCTCTCTCCCTCCTTCTCTCCCTACCTCCCTCTTTCTCTTGCTCGCTCTCTCTCCCCTCTCACCTTTCTGTCCTTTATGCTGAGCTACTTCTCCAGTATATGTTTTTTCTTCTTTGTTAAGGCAGGGTCTCACTAAGTCACTACATTACCCATACTGGGCTTAAACTTCCAATTCTCGCAATGTTCTGGGATTACAGGTTTGTACCAAATTTTCCCTGCTTAATTTTACTTTTTCTGTTGTTTTGTTTTTGTTTTGAGATACATTCTCACCATGTAGTTCATGTGGACCTTGAACACTCTATGTAACCCCAGCTGTCCTCAAACTCTTAGTAATTCTCCTGCTTCAGCCTCCCAAGTGCTGGACTTACAGGCATGCACCATTATGCCTGGCCTTCATTTTGTTTTTAAATAGACAAGTCTAATCACATCACCCCTTTTCTTTAGAACTTCAATGACTTTTGCCTACAAAATTAAGTCTAAATTTCACTCTCCTTGTATTCTTTATTCCAACCCAACCAACTTGCTGTTCTTTTATGGGAGATGAGGAAGAGAGAGGAAATGATCCATCTATCAAGAGAGAATGTTAGGTTTTGGTTTTAGAAGTGTTATTTGTTTGGTTAGGTTTGGGTTGGGTTTTGAAACAAGAGTCTCACTCTGGGGTTCCAGTTAGCCTTGAACTTACTGTGTAGCCCAGGGTGGCCTCAAACTAAAATATCTTTAATAGTAAAGAAAATCTAGTACTGTAACTAGAATATAGGTATTCTGAAGTTAGTAGATTTGCTTTATTGGTAATATGATTAAATATTGCTTTTTTTGAGACTGAGTCTCACCATGCAATTCAGGCTGGCCTTGGGCTCACTTTGTAGCCCAGGCTGATCTCCAACTCACAACAATCCTCCTGCCTCTGCCTTTCAGAGTGCTGGGATTGCAGATGTGTGCCACCAAGCCTCGCTTGATTTCTTGATAATGGCCATTCTTTCCAGGGTGAGATGAAATCTTGGTGTTGCCTTAATTTGCATCACTCAAATGACCCAGTGATGTTGAACATTTTTTCATGTTTATTTGCCCTTTCTACTTCTTCCTCTGAGAAGTGTGTATTGCTCTCAGATGCCTGTTTTTGGATTGGGTCTGTAAACTGAGAGGCCTAATTTTTTGTTTTTGTTGTCTTTTTTTTTTTTTTTTTTTTTTTTTTTTTTATTCTTTATACATTCTCAATAGTAATCCTTTGTCTGAGGAACAGCTGGCAAACATTTTTTCCCACACTGTGGGTTGTCCCCTCACCATGTGGTTTCCTTTTCTGTGCAAAAGCTTTTTAATCAGATAAGATCCCAGTTGATTCTTTGTGATAGCTCCTGTGTAATCAGTGTTTTATTTATAAATTCTTTGCCTACACCAATGTCTTCAAGAGTTTTACCTGTTCTATCTTCCAGTAGATTTAATGTTTCTGTTTTAATATTTAGATCTTCGATCCATTTCCACTTTAGTTTAGTAGGTGGTGAAAGATAGTGATCCAGTTTTGATCTTCAGCAAATGCCAAGCCTGTTTTTCCTGCACCATTTATTAACGAGGCTGTCTTTCTTCCAGTGAATATGCTTTGCACCTTTGCCCATGATAAGGTGGCTGGGTATGTCTGGACTTGTTTCTGCATTGTGTAATCTGTTGTATTGATCTTTGGGGTTTTTTGTCTGTTTGTTTGTTTTTGACTTGCCAGTACCATGTTGTTTTTATTATAGTAGCTTTATAGTATAATTTCAAGCCAGGGATTGTGATACTCCCTGCCTTGCCTTTGTTGCCATAATTGCCTTAGCTACTGTAGGTCTTTTCTGGTTCCAAATGAATTTTAGGATTTTCTCTAATTCTGTGAGACATGCTGTTAGAATTTTGATCAGAATTACATTAAATCTGTATAACAGTTTTGGAAACATGGCCACTTTCACTATTTGGTTCTTCTTATCCAAGAGCAAGGGATATCTTTCCATTTCTCATATTTCTTCAGTCTCCCTTTCCAGAGTTGTATAGTTTTCAACATAGAGATCTTTTGCAACCTTCATTAGATTGATTTGTGTTTTCTTTCTTTTTTTCTATGCTATTATGAAAGATCTTGTTTCCATTATTTTACTCTCAGTGGTTTTGTTATTCATGTACAGGAATGCTATTGATTTTTGAGTGCTAACTTTGTATCCAGCTATGCTACTGAATTTGCTTATTAATCTAGCAGTAGTATAGTAGAGTTTTGGGCATCTTCTATGTAGAATATCATATCATCTACAAATAATATAACTTCTTCCTTTCCTATTATTATTGCTTTTTATTTATTTATCTTGTCTAATTTTTCAGGCTAACATTTCCAAGTCTATATTGAATAAGAGTGGAGACAGTGGATATTCTTGTTTTGTTCTTGATTTTAGAGAGAAAGCTTTCAGTTTTTGTCCATTTAGTATAATGTTGACTGTTGGCTTTTATTAGATTGAGATAAAGACACTCTATTGTAGGGATCCGTAGGTCTTAGTGCGAACAGTTCAACCCTGGGGAGACACGGCAATAGGAAAACAACACAAATGGCTGGGCTAGGTGGTCATCAGTCTGCCTGATGAGTAAGACTAACTCGACTCACACAAAAATGTCCCTTTATTTATACTTCTGCAAAGTCTGCACCACATGACACAGGTTGCTTAGGGACTAATAGCTGTCCTGAAGGAGACAGGATGTTTTTCTCACTACTGAGGCAGCCCCTTGGCTTCAGGCAAGGAGGCCCAGTCCCACCTACATACACTTGATTAATTTCGTGGCTTCCTGCGGCTCCCAACACTCTATTCCAGTTCTCTGTAGGACTTTAATCATGTTGGACGTCATGAAAGCTTTTGCTGCATCTACTGAGATGATCATATGGATTTTGTCCTTGGCTTTGTTAATATGGTCTGCTACCTTTATTGAGTTACGTCTGTTGAATATGCCTCCACCCTTGGGATCCCTCTTGACAAAATACCTCAAGTTTTGGTTTAGTTCCAGACCTTACAGATCTCCGTAACTCCAAGGTAATCATTGGGGAATAGCAAAACCCTTACACATGTACTCAGTGAGCCTGTTGTCTTAAGACATGCTCCTAAATTGGAAAGTATAGAAAAGTACAGACAAGCTCATGTCCACATTTTCAGATGTGTGGGCTATACTGCTTTACATTGACCTTCAGCAAAATTCTAGAAGAAAGTGCTACAGATAGCTTGTTAGCTACTTGCATTTTCCTTCCTGGACCCACCGAGGGTTCTTTGGAGTAACACAGTATAATTGAAAAGAACATGGCCTCAAAGTTAGGGTTAGGGATATAGCTCAGTGGCATAGTGCCTGCCTGACAAGCACAAGTTATGAATTTGATTTCTGATACAGGAAAAAAAAGATTAGGTATGTCTTGGTTCAAGTTCTGTCCCTGTCACTTAATAACATGATAATTATACCGTAGTCATTTAGCCTTCATGCAACTGGTTTTTATTTTCTTTCTTTCTTTCTTTCTTTCTTTCTTTCTTTCTTTCTTTCTTTCTTTTTTTTTTTTTTAATTTCTTTTTTCCTTTTGTGAGACACTGTCTTGCTACATAATTCAGTCTGGCCTTGGACTCACTATGTAGCCCAGGCCGGCCTCAAACTTATAGTGATCAACCTGCGTTGGCCTCCTGAGTGCTGAGATTGCAGGCATACGCCACCATACTCGGCTAGTTTTAGTTCTTATTTCTGTATTGCTGAATGGGTTGGAGCCAGATCTCCTGAGTTTGAATCCCAGTTTCATCATTTAGTAGCCATATAATCTGAGATAACCAAATTATAAAGAAAAAAAACTTTTGTGCTGTGGATTAAACCTAAGTTCTTTGCACTGTCCTATATGTTCAGCCCCTTTTTATTTTGAGACAGGATCTCATTAAGCTGAAGTTGAATTTGCAGTTCTCCTGCCTCAGTCCTCCAGAGCATTAGGTGTGGGCCACCACTGCTAGCTAAATGATCTTGGCTCATGGTTGGCTCGATTGTTTTGGGTCCTGTGAAAAAAATAGCATATCATGGTGAAAAGCCTGTGGCAGAGTGGTCAGGAAGCAAAAGGGGAGAAGAAAGAGATTGGGATCCCCTCGGAAGGCCACTACCAGCAACTCAGGGGCCTCTCCCTGAAGCCCACTGCTTACATTCTCACCAGCTCTGAGAACCTCCACATTATTGAGACCAAACCTTGGACAGCTATCCCCTCTGCCCTTAGGATGTGCACCTGTAAGAACAACTAATAATAGTAATTAACCCAGAAGGTGGTTTTGAGGAATAAATGAAAGTTATATAAAATACTTTGAGAAGTGCTTGGCATATACAAGAGTAAGCAATAAATTAAAGTTGCCATTTATCATCATTATTTCCAGTTTCAGATTTCCTTGTAGTCCTTTCTTGCTCAGGTTCTCTCCCCAGTTTGCTTTTTTTCTCTATGCTGACTTTTCTCCTAGGTTCCAATCTTACCTGCTTAAAATTCGTATCCAAAGTTAGACTTGTTTTCTGATTTTGTTCAACCAGCAACTTAGCATTGCTGTCACTTCTGCTGCTGCTGCTGCTGCTGCTGTTTTCCTTTACCTCCTGTCTGAGCTAGTGGCCCTAGAACCCATGAAGTCAGCTCAGAGTTTCCTTACTTTCTGGATACTCAGTCACTGAACCTCATCAACTCCCCTTCTAACCTGTTGCTTTCCTTCCCCATGGTTGCTTCTGTCTTGGCCCCAGTGAGCCACATACTTCACTTGATCTTTCCGGGTGAGTTTCCAGCTGGTGTGCCTGCCTTCTGACTCATCTCTTTCAGAGCAGACATTGGAAGAACGTGTGCGATCATATCACTTCCAACACAGTCATTGACTCATCAATTGACAGTGATTTTCTTTACTATGTGTGGCATACTGTCTGCCACCGTTCTGTGCAGCCTTCTTTACCAAACTAGTGTGCACCATATACATGGTACTTCCCAGACTAAAATAAGCTAATTTTCCTTATGTTCCTGATGGGTTTAATCCCTCAAGGTTCAGCTGAAACATCACCTGCCTCTCCTAGGTTGACACAAGTGATTCTCGCCACTTTGTGCATATTTCTTTTGTATCTTCTGTGATGCTGCTTTTATTACACACTCACATTCATTTCCCATGCCTGACCTAGAGACAGTGAACATGCTGTATCCACCACTTACTGTGTCCAGACCAAAGTAGATATTTAGTTCTGCTGGATAAGGAAAGGAATCCAAGAAAGAATGCTTGTTAGGAACAAATGTAGTTTGAAGACAAGGCATACTAGACCCCCACACACCTTTCTTCCCCCAATAGAGTTGTTAGTTGGGGAGATGAGAGTGCTTTGATTTTGTCAAGGTATTTGAGTAAAGCCTTTTATGGTATTCAAGATGACATGTCAGTGAAATGTGGACTGGATGTGATACAGTTGGGTGATTTTATAGCTGGCTGAAGAGCCATATTTAAAGAGTATGGATTACTGGGTGTTTGGCAGCCAGGATGGCAATAGTGTACTGCAAGCCTGCTTTTCCTCTGTTCTTGTTCAACAAGGTAGAAACCTGGCTCCAATGAGTTCAACCCATCAAGGAATTTGTAGATTCCTGGAATTAGAGGTTTTAGGTTCAAAGAAGGACTCAAACAATGCCGTTGGGATTTTGTCATTGCTCATCTTCGTTTCATTTTTTCCTCTCAGTTGGCTTTAATTTTAGGCAAGGTCCTTTTATGTGTCAGGCAGAGTGGCCTATGGCAGCAATAGACTTAGTTCTCTAGCTTAAGATGCAGAAGAAAGAAATACCATAGCCTGTGGAGACCTTGTTCCATGTAGTAAGGGAGATGTGGACCCACCCTTTATGGAATCAAGACAAGAGAGGGCATGATGAACTGTCAGAGCTGTACTACCATTGACAGTGGAGGTGGATAGTGCAGGCAGTAGGTGTTGGACAGAAGCAATTAACATATTGTCATCATTATGGTTAGCAGTAGTAGTATTGGCTAATATTTATGAGGTTATTTGTTGTTTTGTGATGTTTGGAGTTGAACTCAGAGCTTTACATATGCTAGGCAAGCGTTGTATCACTGAGCTACATTCCCAGGATGTCCCTGATTTTTTTGCTTTGTTTTTTCTGTTTTTTATTTTGAAACAGGGTCTTACTAAGTTACTCACACTGCTTGAATTTGTGCTCCTTCTGCCTCAGCCTCTATATTAGCTGAAGTTCTGGGCCTGTATTGCCATGCCCAGCTTTACTGAATTTTTACTATGTGCAGAACCGTTAAAATGGACTTATGAAATATAAGGACTGTTGGAGAAGGACTGTTGGTTGTTCTTTTTTAAATTTTATAGAAGAGGAGACTGAGTCTTAGATTACTTAGCTAGGCAGAGTAGCACAGTTATATATCTAGCTACTTAGGAGGCTGAGAAAGAAGAATCACTAGAGCCTAAGAATTTAGAGCCAGCTTGAGCAGCAGAAAAGGACAGTCTTTAAAAAAAAAAAAAAAGGACAGTCTTTCTTTCTTTTCTTTTCTTTTTCTTTTTACACTCTTTAAAGAAAAAGTATAATGTGTCTGTAATAATCCAGTTTCTAGTAAGAGCAGAGATTTCAGTCTTTGGAAATTTGAAACAGTTACCTGTTTTTTTGTTACATGAAAAATAAGGCATAACAATGTCTACAATGTACAGTTGTTTGTGGAAAAGGAATAAAGTGAAGGTACAAGGGGCCAGGGAGATAGCTCCATGGCACAAGTGCCTGCCTGGCAAGTGCAAGGTTGTGAGTTCTAACCCTAGTCCTGAAGAAAGAGAGAGAGAGAGAGAGAGAGAGAGAGAGAGAGAGAGAGAGAGAGAGAGAACGAACAGATAACAAGCAAATGACTTATCTGTTAGAGTTGCTTCTAGGAAAGGAAATAGACCACCATAGATGGTGTGCCCTTTGCTGCTATGTATACTTTTCATTTAAAATAACCAATTATAAAAGCACAGAAATTTATCAAACCTGGTGAGTAAAAGTTTGGGAAGAAGCTGGACATGGTGAGGCACATCTGTAATCCCAGCAATCAAGAGGCTCAGGCAAGAGGATCACTGAGTTCAAGGACACCCTGGGCTACATAAGTTCAGGGCCAGCCTGAATTGCACAGTGAGACCCTGTCTCACAAAAAAAAAAAAGAAAAGAAGAAAAAGATCTGAGACTTTCCGTGTTATCAGCGTCAAGAATAACCTCTTCCAGGGGCTGCTGAGATGGCTCAGCAGTCTAAAGTACCTGCTTAGGAAAGAGGCAACTGCAGGGACCATGGTTCGATCCCTGGTACCACATATCCCACCCCTAGGCAGGCTGAACTGGCCATTAAAAAAAAAAAAAAAAAGAATAACCTCTTCCAAGAGTCAATAGTATGTGTCCTATGAGATTGCCAACACAGTAGGCACACTGCTGGGCACCGGACATGTGCTAAAAATTTCATTCTTTGCAATCATGTCAGTAAAAAAGATTATTTTCTCCACTCACCATGGAAGGTGAAGGGGATTTTAAGTAGGAATTGATTGCTATTAAAGATTCCATCTTCAGCAGGTTAGCCAGGCTTTAAGGCTTTTATATTTCTGATACTGTGATTTTGTTTGTACATATTCTCCTAGGTACATATGCATGATATAAATTGTACAAATTAGTTAAGCACCCTAGGTTTCCTGCACTTTCTTTAAATAGGATGGCCTCTCCTCAGAATCACGTATTTCCTGTGAAATCTATGAGTCTTTTTTAAAGTTGAAGAAATCAGTATATAGTCTGAGACCTTTTAGAACACAAAGTCACCTAGACGACACTTGAGCATTAGCTCTTATCTAAGTGGATGGCCACTTCCAGCTTGATCCCATGGAGCTAAGGAGTCCATAACCAGGAGTTAACCCTTACTATACAGCATCACCTATTGCCTCATTTTTGAGACAGGGTCTGTCTGTGTGACTCAGGCTGACCTTGAACTCACAGTGATCCTCCTGCATCAGCTTCCCAGATGCTAAGATTACAGGTGTGTGCCACCATGCCTGGCTCCACTTCGGAGTTTTATCCCTATGCTTTCAAATAGCAAGGACGCCTTCTGTAGGAAATGTTGCCTCATAATTAAGAATCTTTTTACAAATTTTTAGATAAAGTTATGTTTAATTTTTAAATTGCTATGTGCTAATTTCAGAGAAACCTTAGTTATACTTGGCAGTTACAAAATAGGCTAGAGTAAAGGTCATTTTGTCAGTAATTCGTCATTTAACCATTTTATAAACAACATCTCATTCAGTTTTGTTTTTTTTTTTTTTTTACTTTATTGTTTGTGTTTTGGTTTGTTTGTTTTGGAAACAGGGTCTTGTTATGTGTGTAGTGCAGGCTGACCTTGAACTCATGCAGTCTTCCTGCTTCAGTCTCCTGAGTATTGGGATTAGAAGTATGTGCCACCACACGCAGCTCTCAGTTTTTTTCTTTAATACCCACATACCACTCAGTTGGTGAAGTGTGGTAATCCCTAATTTGTAAACATCCCTAAGTGCTGTTTACTACTCCAGTCTTTTTTGGGGGGTGGTGGGTACTGGGAATTGAGCTAGTGCCTTTATACTGAACTGCATCCCTGCACCTCCCTTTTTTCCCTTCGAGACATCCTTCTGCCTAAACAAACCAGATGCTGAAATTGCGAGTGTGCCCCACTGTGCTTGGCTTCTACTGCTCTCTGGTTAATGATTACCCATGTTTCCCCCATTCAGCATTGCATGCCCGCAGTCCCAGCACTCGGAGGCTAAGGCAGGATCACCATGAGTTCAAGGCAGTCTGAGCTACATAGTGAGACCCTGTCTCAAAAAAACAAAACGAAGAAGATAATAACTTCTGTGCTTCCTTGTGTCTTCCCTCACTCTCCTTCCAGACTGCCCTGTTGGTACACAGGCACTCTCCCTCTACCTCCTTCCTATCAGAATCCCAGTTCTCTTTAGGAGCCAGGTGAGAATGTACTTCCCTAAGCCCAGAGTACGAAAGTAGACCAATGCTCACATAACAACCTCAGCCCTTCTGTGTTCCTGAAATGTTCTTAATGGTCTGAGGTGTTAGAACGATTTTCATAGTGATGCTAAGACACTCTGCCTTTTCTGCTCTTTTACTTCTCTGCTAACACAGCCGCATTTATGGGGCTGGGCTCCATGGCTCATGCCTGGAATCTCAGCTTCAAGGGAGGCTGAGGCAGAACATGGCCAGTTGGAGGCCAGTTGAGTCTACACAGAGAGACCCTGTGTTAAAAAAACCAGACAGCACACACTAGAATCCCAGCAGTCTGGGAGGCTGAGGCAGGAAGATCACAAATTCCAGCCCACTCTGAGCAATTGACACAGCAAGGCCTCATCTTCAGTTAGTCAACAAGTAAAAATTTTAGAGGATTTGGGTTATAGGTCAGTGTGAAGAAAAGACATAGGTTCAGCCCCTGGTACAGTAAAACTTAAACAGAAAAACTTTATGGTAAATTACTAGAAGAACGGTACTCACCTAAATCTGAGCTACTGGCTGAGGCCAAAAGATCACAAGTTCAAGTGGGCAGCTTATCTTTTACTGTAATTTTTTTAATTTAAGCATTTACTATATTTTTATCATCTGTATGTTACATTCATGCATATATGTACATGTACATATGCATATATATTACTTTGTTGTGTGTATATGTGTCATACACACTATACATATTAGTTATCTTGGTAAGCCAGTTTTCTTTATATACTTCAATTGCCAGCAGATTGAATGTAGAAGGTGATCTGAGACTCCTGTTGTCTTCTCTTAAATCAAACCTTAAAAATAAACAAAAATGTAAAATAAAGCCTTAATATTCCCTTTATTGTTTTTTGAAAAACTGTAGCTATTTTTATTTTAAGTATTTTATGTGTATAAAAAGCCTTTAAATATTTTAATTAATACATACTAAATGTCTTTTTTTTAATTCCAGTGTGGTAAATATCAGTTGATATGTCACACGAATGCTTTGATGTTTTCAATTTTTCATGACTCTTCCTATTTTAGGTAATCATTGAGTAACACATGATTACAGTGAGCTCGAGTGTTCCACTTTCTTAGACTTCGCAATGGTGACACAAGGCAGATCTGTTGAGTGGCGTTGCTGCTGGCACATCAGTGTCAGACCAGTCCACATCAGAGAGGTCACACTTCTCCCATTTCACTTGTGCTCTGCTTCTATATACTACAGTTTTGTCATATGTGTAAATTTATCAGTTTATACACATCCCTGTTGCCAGGAGGATCTCCTGTGCTGCCATTTCATATCTACCCCCTCCCTCAGCTACTAATCTGGTCTCTATGTCTCCAGTCCTTTTTTTTCCCCTTGTGTCTTATTGGGGTGTGTGTGTATTTGTGTGTGTGTGTGTGTGTGTGTGTGTGTGTGTGTGTATGTGTGGTGTTTTGTATTTTTAGGGAAGGGTCTATAGAGTGTCTAGAGTTTCACTACTAGATCAGAATCTTAGTGATCTACCTGTTTACAGCCTCCCAAGAATTGGGATTACAGGCATGCACCACTACACCTAGTCTCAGTTGCCGCCTCAGCAGGCCCAGGGATTGAACCCCTGGCCCCCACATCTGCTTGCAGGCACTTTAATCCATTGAGCTATTTGGCCAGCCATCTTTTCTTGGTTTTCTGAGACAGGGTCTCAACTATGTCATTCTACCTGGCCTTAATCTTGTTGTGTAGCCTCAGACTGGGATCAAACTTGGGATCCTTCTGCTTCAGCATCCCAGATGTTGAGATTACAGGTGCAGGTGCAGGTGCAGGCACATGCCACCACCCCTGGCTGGCTAGCTTTGTGTTTATTTGTAGTGCTGGTATCCAGCCTATGGCCTGTTATATGTTACTGTGCCACTGTATCTCTTAGTTTTCTCTTATCAATACTAAGCTACTTTAAATATTATATAGTAATATCTTTTTAAATTAATTAATTTATTTTTGAGACAGGCTCTCACTATGTAGCCCAGGCTGGCTCTGAGTTCTCAGCAGTCCTCCTACCTCAGCTTCCTTAGTGCTGGGATTACAGGCATGTGCTGCCATACCTGGTCCCTAGTTTTACTTTCTGATATGCGAGATACCAGTAGATAAAATCTACATAATCAAAGCTCTCTGAAGTTCTTAGAATTTTAGGAATGTAAAGGATGTCAAAAAACCAGAAATTTGAGAATATTTCCTTAGAGCAGGCGTGTCATTTTCTTCTTTCTCAGCTGCAGCAGAACAAGACATGGCTTGTGAGACTTTGATTGGATTTCATGTTTCTTCATATGGCTATGAATGAATGTGCATGATGTGCACGTTTCCTGAACAGTTCGCTTGAGCCTGGAGTAGTTAAATCGGCTTGTGTGGGCTGGCCTGCACGTCAATGGGTTTCTCTCTTCTGACACTGGGTTTCTCTCTTCTGTGTGGTTCAGAAAAAGGCTTTAGATTTTTGCTACGTTCACCCTATTTGAAATATTTGTCGGGGCCGGCAAGATGGTTCAGCGGTCTAAAGCACCTGCTCAGGAAAACTTAGGAACTGGAAGGACTACAGTTTGATCCCCGGCACCACATGCTGTGCCAGCCCCACCCCCAGGGCAGGCTGAGCCAGCCGTAATACAAAAGTAAATAAATAAATAAATAAATAAATGAATGAATAAATAAATAAAATTTAAGAAAAAAGAAATATTTGTGGATTACTTTTATTATCATTATTTTTGTTTCTGTGTCTTTCTGTCCTAAGAGATAAAAGAATAAAAGATGTAGCCAGGCATGGTGGTTCATACCTGTAAATCTCAGCTCTTAAGAGGCTGAGGCAGGAGCATCACTGTGAATTTGAGGGCAGCCTGGGCTACATAATGAGTCCAAGGCCAGCCTGACTTACAGAGTGAAACCCTGTCTCAATAAATGAAGGAAAAGAGGGTAGGAGAGAGAGCTAATGTACTCCAGCCCCTCCTTTATGTGAAAGGAGGTAAAAGAGATGTGTTTAGGACAGGAAGTAGTTATAGCTAAAGAGTGAATTTTTCTCAAGTTTTTTATTTTTGGGAAGTAAAGCCCAGTGCTTTTCCCTTGGAACAACATAGGAATGAGAGTGATCACCAGCTTCTGCATGGTAAAATACCAGTCGGCTCTAAAGGTGGTGCTTAGGTCCCTGTCATCACTTATCAGCTGCAAAGCTAAAAGCTTTGCTGAAAGCCAGTGTGGTGAATTTCAAGCAGTCAGATGATCTCAGGGTGAGAAGACAGAGTGAGCAGAGATGCTTCAGTCAGCAAAGCCTTCACCACAGCAGCGGTTACTGCCCTGTGATTCCTTACGCATTGATTTTTGCTGTGAGTTTTTTTTCCTTTGTCAGATTGGAAATCTAGCTTATCCATTCCCACACACTGGGAATTTTGATAGGTCTGAATATTGGAATTGTTTGGTCTTTGCTTCTCTACCAGAAAGGTCTGTACAGCCTGAGCCTGAGACCATAGGGCTCCCTGGAGGAGGACTGCCTGTGGCTGGCGAGTCTTCACATTATACGTCTACCACGCTTGTGTTTTCTGGTGCAGACTGAAACAGCGCTCAGTGCTGGCCTTGACCAGGTACCAGTTGTTTAAAATTAAGCACTTAAGTAATTCTGCTGTCAATAAAAGGATATTTAGTTTCTAAGAACTGCTTGAAGTCTGGTTATGGTGCCAGCCACTGTTCTACCTTTTTTCCCCCTTGCTTTCTTGCCTTCTGCTATAAGATGTTTCAGAAATTACACGTGAATTCTTTTTCAGTGCAACCTAGGTGAAATCTGGCAGCTCAGCAGACCTGGGGCCTTTTTTTTTTTTTCTCTCTCTCTCTTTTTGAGACAGGGTCTCGCTGTGCAGTTCAGGCTGGCCTTGAGCTCACTTTTGTAGCCCAGGCTGGTCTCAAACTGGCACTGATCCTCCTGCCTCCCTCCCAAGTACTGGGATTACAGGTGTGCGCTGCCACACCCGACCTCTTTTTCTTTTTTAAAAAGGTCTAAGTGTATATAGTATTTGCACCAACCTGACTTCATTTATGTATATGTGAATCTGTAAGCATTTATTTTAATCCTGCCCTATTGTACACTTACTGTTACTAATATTGAATAACTATAAACTGAAGGACCTTTGGAACTGTTGAAGAATGATAACATCTTATTAATATAACTCTTTGATGTGTATGTTGGCATCCTATTTTCTATACAGTCTTATCTGATAATTCAGAATAAATCTAAACATTCACCTAGCCTTTATCCCCAGTTATCTTTTCATTCTTGGCAAAAGGGCGCATCTTAAAGCTGCTGCATTATCAGCGCAACTCACTTCTGTCTGCTTTTTTACTACAAATGTGAAGATATTAGACTCATGCTATATAAAGGAGAGAAGAGTGCCCAGGTCCTCCAGTGCATTTTCTGTCTCTAGCATCATGTTGTAATCTTGAAGTCCTTTCTCCATCAAGGCCTCTTGTGTGGGAGTCAGCTGAAATCAGAGTATAATTACTTCTTGTAGGGAGATTAATGACTCTGGCCTTTATTTTTCTCTCAGTTCCTATGCCTGTTAGCATTCAGATCCTTAATAGGTACTGTTAAATTCATATCTAAGGCTAAATGGGAAGGAAATATCATTAAAAGATAAAGGACATGAACAGTTGGGAAACCCCAGAGATTTCCTCTCAGGTCTCTGTGAAACTCTGCTAAGGCTCTTGCCCATTTTCTTGTTTTTCTCCCCACTCCCCTGGGCCCCTGGATGTGCTCTGTCACTGGCCCAAGTTGTGCTGTTGTTGTAGTTAGTTACTGAGGTATTTAATGCCGTTAACTTTTTGTGTTCTTTTTCCTTATTTTTCCTGTTGGTGCCAATCTCCTGACAATCTGCTCTTTTGTATGATAAAGATTTTTTTTAAAGTCCTTTCCTGATTTTTATTCTGTCCTGGAGAATAATAAATGAAACTGTTCCAGTGAGTAGTGAAATAAGAAATCCTGTAAAGCCACCGAGGTTATTAGGTGAATATCACAGAGCTGCATATGATGCATTATGGCTTAATACAGATTATAGATGTGGCCAAGTGGTAATTAGCAGAGTGGGAGCTGTAATTAAACCCTACTGTGATTCTCTGTGATCCCTCTGCAGCTTCTGTTGCAAAATACTATACAGTGGTACCCCATACTCATTCCGGTGGGTTCTGGGAGGCGTGAAAAGTACCAGAGATGACAAGCACCTAACGCATAGCTTGGTTGGAAAAGGGCAGCAAGGCACAAGACAGTCAACAACGACAAATTCTATCTTGTCAGATAGCAAAAAGACAAGATTGGGGCAAAATTTTCACACCATACTATGTTGAGTACAAATTGAATGAGTTTTAGACTAAAGTACCAAAATAAGTTTTTTTGTTTTTGTTTTTGTTTTTTTTTCAGGACTGGGGTTCAAACTCAACAGCAGGCACTTGTGCCATGGAGCTATCTCCCCAGCTCCTATTTATTTTTTTAGACAGGGTCTTGCTATACAATTCAGGATGATCCTGGACTCATGGCAGTCCTCCTGCCTCAGCCTTCCAAGTGCCACCATACCTGTCTCCAAGAGATGGCTTTTATCGAAGAAAACTGAGTAGTTTGGAATTTCTGGTGGATTTTTTTTTTTTTTTTTTTTTTCACTTTTCCTACTCCTTAACATCCCTTTTAATTAACTGAACAATGAATAAGGTCATCCTCCTATAGACAGATTCTGGACTTTGCTTTTTGGGTGCATATGGTAGTCAATTCTCTGTGTGTAATACAGTGTTCTTAGTGATCAGTTAATGTTGCTCTCTTCGTGTATTTTGTATGGAGCTTGCTATGTCATACTGCTTGAAAGCAGCAGTGCTGTTTCTGACTTACAGTGCTGTGTTCTAGATTTCTTAATGCAGAACTTGGGTTTGACTTTACCCAGAACATACCAGCATATCTTCTTCTGGTCTCCTAGACACACCAAACATCTTGTCAGGACAGGAAATCATTTCCTAGAATGATGACAGAGAGAAAGGGGACAGGAGGAGAAGGGAGGAGAGGGGCTGGGGAGAACTGAAAGCAGTTGGCAAGGAGACATGCCCAAGCAAAGCAACCATTAAGTTCATAGAAGCTGCCTGGAAGTTTGAGGTCCCTCTCTGTGTTCAAGAAAGAGGATCTCGTAGGATTTTGTCTTGCTAATGGAGAATGATACACAGAAGGGAACAGACCTTAAGCAAAGAAAGCACATACTGGCTGTGAAATTGTATCTGGCCCAGTTATTTCTCAAGAGAACAGAGAAACACAAGGTAGCCAGAAATAAAGATGATCTGCATGTTCTGTCTCTAGTTTACCCTTTCCAGGTACTCTCAAGGGTTCTTAGAGCATTCCTGAAAGTACTTGAGGATGTTATGGTTTGTGCATAGGTGTCGTCCCCCCTCCCCCCCCCAAAAGCCTCTTGCAGTCGTGGGGCGGCTTCTGGAATTTGTAATTGATTATTGTGGAAATGGGTACTGTCTCTCCCCTGGGGCAGGTGATTTGCATTTCAATGTAAGGTAGGAAGAGAAGTTAGCTGCTTGAGCAGCTGCTAGTTCTCTCCCAGCACTCTTGCTCTTAGCCACCACCATGGAAGGTTGCCTTCTCGCCTGTGCCACACTGCCTTGGGGTCAGCTGAATATGGACTGAAACCTCCAGTAACTGTGAGCTAAATAAACCTTTCCTTCCCTCATTTTGAGTGTCGGGTATTTGTCCCAGCACTGAGAAGAGTAACTAAGACAGAATTTGGTACCGCAGGAGTGGGGTCGTTGCTGTGACTAACCTGACCATGTGGATTACAAGCTTTTGGGAATGGTTTATGGGAAGAGATGGGAAAGGTTTAGAGAGGTCCTCTATTTGAGAAGAGCTGGAAAAGCTCCGGCTGTTCTGTAGGGGAGATCCTGGTCAGAGCTCAGACTAGAAGGCTGATAGGCCAGCCTGTAAAGACCAGGCTGGGGAGGTTTCTGCTGAGGACTGCATTGGTTGTTGGACTATGGATCATTTGTGTTTTGACTTAGCAGAGAAGTTGTCTGCATTTTGCTCATGCCCGGAGACTGCCTAAGACTGAGTTTAAGCATGGCGGACTGATGAATCTTTCAAAAGATACTTCAAAGCAGCCAAATATTGGGTGGCATGGCTGCTATTGGGGGCTTTTAGACAGATTTATGTTGCAAATCAAGAGCAAGGAACATGGATCGTGCAAAGAGGGAGCAAAGCCAGCCCGAGAGAGAAGCCATGGGAGCTACCACCTCGAGGGCCATAAGGGTGGAGCCGCATGGAGCTTACAGTTTGCCACAGGTTGCTTCGGATGTTCTTTTTTTAAAAAAAGTTTTTTTTTTTTTTTAATTTTATTTATTTATTTATTTGCTTGTTGTGTTTGTTTGTTTGTCCGTTTATTTATTTTTTTTGTGGCTGGCTCAGCCCGCCCTGGTGGTGGGGCTGGCGCAGCATGTGGTGCCGGGGATCGAACTGCAGTCCCTGCAGTTGCCTGAGCTTTCCTAAGCAGGCGCTTTAGACCACTGAACCATCTTGCCGGCCTACAAGGACATACAGGATTTAATATTGGCCCTTCTGGATTTTGGGCTTGTGCTGGTCCCAATGCTTGGTATCCTGCTGTGTGTAACTTTTGGAATGGTAATGTGCATCTTGTGCCTTTGAATATTGGATGTGTTTAATTTCCTTAGAGGCTCACGGAGAGTTGGGACTTGGACTTTTCAGCAATGCTGAAACAGTTGGGACTGGCAACTCTTAGAGATGAACTAGAATGTCTTTTTGCATAAAGGGATGTGCATGAGTCTTTGGGAGTCCAGGGGCGAAATGTTATGATTTGTGCATAGGTTCCCCCACCCCCCAGCCTCAGGCAGTCATGGGGCAGCTTCTGGAATTTGTAATTGATTATTGTGGAAATAGGTACTGCCTCTCCCCTGGGGCATGTGATTTGCATTTCAATGTAAGGTAGGTAGAGAAGTTAGCTGCCTGAGCGGCTGCTAGCTCTCCCAGTGTTTGCTCTTAACTGCCGCCATGGAAAGTTGCCCTCTCCTATGTGCCACTCTGCCTTGGAGTCAGCTGAATATGGACTGAAACCTCCAGTAACTGTGAGCTAAATAAACCTTTCCTTCCCTCATTTTGAGTGTTGGGTATTTATCCAGAGAAGAGTAACTAAGAGGGATAGAGCCAAATTCCAGCATTGGAAACTAATAGTGGTGACATAGGGGAAAAGTGTAATTCCCAGCCTGCTCAGTGTCAGATAGCTGAGTTCACATTGCCTGAAATCGAAGTGAATTCCATGAGCAAATGAGGTTAAGAGTAGAAAAGATTTATTGGGGAATAGGAGCAGCTCCTAAGAAAGGAGAGGTCCCAACAGTGGGTTGCTAACTGGGACCCTTTGTCAGGGATAATTTATTCAGCAAGACACAACATGAGTATAACATGGGTTAAACTGTCAGCCTATAGGATTACAAATATAGCTGTTTAGCTAATATTGATCAAGCAGAACAGCAGGTCACACAGCAAGCGTACATGGAAAGAACAAAGGCATTTTGGGAAGGGATTGGTCTGGATCCTGTGGTCATCCACCGGGGTCGTTAAAATCTAGCTGGACCTCCTGGAACAGGTGGTGCTAATTATAGAGTACAATTCCAAGTTACTACTTATCCCTTAGGGAGGCATGTAGGCGTGGCCACTGCATCTTTATCTTGAGGCCTGGCCTTTCTCAGATGTGCCTCCAGCCACAATTGTGATGTCTTTATTTTTCTAACTTCCTTGATAGCCTGGTCCCTGACTGTATATTAATTTTTATCTAACTTAACTTCCTGTAATAGTAAAGAGATTCAAGTTTAGTTTTTCTGTGTTGTTTGTGCCTTTAAATCTGTGCATGGTAATTTTAGGGTCTTTCAAGTGCATATCCCATCTGTAGAAGGTTACCAACTTAAGATTCTTGATTTTCAGAGACCCAACATACCTTTTTTGGCTTTTATCAGAAGTGCAGAAGATTTATTATACATTCTTCTGGTTTTTTGTTTGTTTCTAAACTTTTTTTGTTTTTGTCTTTTTGAGACAAGGTCTCGCTCTACAGTTCAGGCTGGCCTTGAGCTCACTTTTGTAGCCCAGGCTGATCTCGAACTTGCACTGATCCTCCTGCCTCAACCTCCCAAGTGCTGGGATTATAGGCGTGCACCATCATGCCCAGCGTTTTAAACATTTTAAAGACAAAAGAATATTTCAAAACAAGATAATAGGATAACAGTGGTTAATACACTGAGTACTGTTATTTTAAATTAGTTACTCAGAGTATAAGATACCAGCATTTAAATGTGCCAACAATAGTAGCACACAACTTTAATGAACTAAGAAAATTATTAGTATGACTATCTTAACTATCTTTTTAATATTTTTTCATTTTTGCATTTCCCTTCATTCTTTTCTCCACTCCTCCACCCCAGTGTCTCTTTTGAAGTTGCTTCCTATTTTATAATGTCTATTGTACATTTTGGATCTTATTCACTCTTTCCACTTCTCACACTGGGGAAACAGCATAATGTTTATGCATATGGATCTGATTTATTTCACCTATGGTTATGGTCTCAAGTTCATCCACCTACCTATTAAAGTCTGCAGTTAATCCTTCTTTCTAGATGAAATTTATTGTATTTAAGTACCACATCCTTTCTATCCATTCCTCAGTAGATGGGTACATCCTTCTGTTTCCATTTCATTTTATTTAAAAAATGAAGTTGAAGGAATACTGTGTGTGTGTGTGTGTGTGTGTGTGTGTGTGTGTGTGTGTGAAAGAGAGAGAGAGACAGAGAAGAGTGGGGTAAGGAGGGAGGGAGGAAGATTGGCTTCACATCAACAGATAAGGATGATGTTCTGGCAGCTCTTCAAAGGACAGTGGTTAGTATCAGCATAGAAACACTGGACTGAGCTTGAGCTGCAACATTGTTGACTTTCTGTGTGAGAAGCATAACCAACTGTAAAGAGTGGAGGCCTCTAAGAAGGTGTGAATATAATGAGGGAGGCGATTCCAGGCCAAGCAGTGGCCGTGGCCAAACAATAAATTTTCCCAGAACCAACATTCCATGGCAGAGCCGCTCAGCAGCTTGCACTGTGGATGCATGTGTGGCCATCTCTGAAAGTTTCTGTTCAAGACATTTAATCTATGAAAAGCCTTTTTAAGGGAACAGAGTCCCAGTCCTTGACTCATTGCATGCAGATAGTTAACCTTCAGAGGAAAGCAGTCAGGATGTGTGTTGAAGCCCTTTGTGTGCACAAGATAGGGCTTGGGCACTGGAGCCTTAGAGCTGGTGCGTGGTCAGCCTGATAAATGCTAGAACTTACAGAGTCAAGGGATCATCACCCACTGCATTACACCTTCTATGTTATCTCTAGGTGTGTCATTCTTCTTGGAACCTCAGTAATCAAGTATTCGTGTGAGAATTTCTAGTTTGAGGTAGGTTGCTAGTGGTGTTTTTAATCTGTGCATGTATAATCAGTTACATCTTTAGACTGCTGTGGGCTGCTGGGCTTGGCTTCTGGGTGGTAACAGTACCCCATGTTTCTTACAGATAAATTTGATGTTAGGGTCCTACCCCAAAATGTCATTCTTATTAACCAACCACTGTTACAATCTCTAAAGGTTATAAACTCCCATCAGATTGCTTCCAGCTTTCATATAACTTTCAAGTAAATTTCCTTCTGCTGAAGTTGTTTCAAAGTTCCTAGGATCATTAGGAATCGTGGCATCCCTTAGTCTGGCTGGTTCTCCTGCTCTACCTTCACCCGTACTTGTGACGGTGATCCCATTGTTGAATGCTACCCTGGCAGCCATCGCATTGGCAGCAGCAGAACACACCTCAGAAGCTCAGGCTTTTCCTTCTCATTGGTCCATGTACTCTGTTACTGTTGGAATCTGGCCCCAATTCTTTTTCTTTTTCTTTTTCTTTTTTTTTTTTTTTTTTTTTGCGGGACTGGGGTTTGAACTCATGACCTTGCAGGCAGGCACTTGTTCCATATCTCCCCAGCCCCCCAATTCTTTTTCAATAGGAACTTTTAAATGAGACAAGAAAAAAAATAGAATGTTTGTGCTGTGTTTGTTTTGTTTTGTTTTAGCACTTCTAGTCAAGCACAGTTTATAAGCAGTCTCATTAATAAAAAATAGAGCTATGCCTAGCACAGGGTACTCTTGTCTAAACCACTAAATTTATAATAAGATTTTGAGCTAGACCTTGAAGGACCAAAATTTTATATTTGGAGCCATTGCATTTTAGCAGCAAAGGATGTGGGATTAGATTCAGTACAAGAAAGGTTCTTTTTTAATTGAGTGTGGTAACATACCTGTGTTCCCAGCACTCTGGGAGACTGAGGCAGGAGAATGACAAGTTTGAGCCCAACCTGGGCAGCATAGTGACTTAGAAAGGACCTATCTCAAAGTAATTTTTTACAGTAAGTGTTGGGGATGTGGCTAGTCCAGAAGGTCTGGGTTCATTTCCCAGTACTAAAAAAAGTTTTAGTTGGGAAGTATTTCTCTGTATGATCTCTCCACTCAGTTGCTACTTTCTCTTCTTCCACAGATGGAGTCCCCCGTCTCCACGCCAGCAGTGCTACCACTGCACCTTTTGGTACCAGTGGTCAATAATGACATCTCATCTCCCTGTGAGCAGATCATGGTTCGCACCCGATCCGTTGGGGTTAACACATGTGATGTGGCTCTAGCCACAGAGCCTGAGTGCCTGGGCCCTTGCGAACCTGGAACCAGTGTCAACCTTGAAGGCATCGTGTGGCAGGAAACAGAGGATGGTAAGTGCTATACATGGCTCCCCACCCCGATTCGATAGAGGAGACAGTGTGGCTGGCTGTGTGATACTTACTGCCTCTGTTTTATAAGGGATCTTGGTTCAACCCACACGGAGGGTAGCAACAGCCATCTTAGCAGAATCTCCCATTTCTACAGAATACCAGTGCCAGTTTTCTTTCTTTTTTCATTCTTTCAGTTTCTTTACAAAAGAGGCCCACTATGTAGTCCACGCTGGCTTTGAACTCACTGTGTAACCCAGGTTGACCTCTCATTCCACAATCTTCCTGCTTCAGCCTCCCTAGTACTGAGATTACTGAGGTGAGCCACCATGCCCAGCTGTTTCTCTGTGCAGTAGTGAAGATCACAAGTAGGGAAGCACTCCACTGCCAAACCACACACTACCCCAGTGCTGGTTCTTTGGATTATCTCCCCTTCGTACCTGTTCATCAGCATTGGTCCTGGTACTCAGGTGATCACTTAATTGGTACTTGCAAGGTAATTGAAACTGTGTGTACTGTACACTGTCTAATTTTATGTAGGAGATTTATTAGATTACAAGTGAAATTGAGGTCAATAAATGAAATAAAAGGGCAGCTGGGAAAGTAGGGGGAGTACAGAGAAGTAACTCGTAACTTGGATGAATGGGCCAGCCTGGGCTACCTAGTGATGAGTGGAAGGCCAGCCTGAATGACACAGGCAGTGAGAGCCTGTCTCCAAAAAAAAAAAAGTAAAAGCTAGATGTGACACACACTGGTAATCCTAGCACTTTGAACTGTCAGTTCAAGGCCAGTTTGGGCTACATAGTGAATTCAAAGCTAGTCTGAACTACATAGCAAGACCCTGTCTCAAAATAAATAATAAAAATAAAAAACAAAAATTAATGGAACATTAATTAGGCTGGGCATAGTGGTATAGGCCTTGAATCTCAGCACTCAGCAGGCTGAGGAAGAAGAATCCTAAGTTAGAGGCCAGCCTAAACTACAGAGTGAGACCCCATCTCAAAAAGTCCTAAATAAGGAGCTGGGGATGTGGCTCAGTAGTGAAGCACTTAACCTTGCACCAGCATAATGCACAAGGCCCTGGGTTTGATCCCCAACACCACACACACACACACACACACACACACACAGAGAGAGAGAGAGAGAGAGAGAAAGCGCTAACTAAATTAATTAAATTGACTGAGCGCTGGCTCACTGAAGATGCAGCTCTTGCCTTCATTTAACACCTGGAGGGGTAGCCAGCTCCTCCTGCTGCTGGCTCGTTGCCCAGCCACCTAAACTACTTCGTGCATCTGTCACTTAGTATAAATTTTATAGACCCAGCCAACAGGGAAATGGTCTGGTTTTCAAGGCTTCCACACACAGCTGGCTTGTTGTAGGTTGCTGTTACCCAAGGCTGCTGGCCAGACTTCTTGTATGTTTCATATGCCCTGAGAATAGATCTTGTTTTGGAAGTTCATAAAGCTTTAAAAAAAAATTAAAAAATAAACAGGACAGCAAAGGTACTTAACCAAGTATTTTGGATCCCTTGGTAACATCTGGCTGCAAGTGTTTCAGCGCATCCTTTTAGTACTGGGCCGACTCCTCCTCTGGCTGCATAAGCTTCAAGAATCGAGGCCTCGCAGTTCCATCATGTCTCCGCATCAGTAGCCAAACTTTCAAAGCATACTGACTTCAGAAGTTGAGAGGCCCAGAGGAGCCTAGCTAATTATCTCTGATTATCACAGAGCTAACTTGTCATCCTGCCTGCAGAAATGGAGGCCTTTCATTCGGTCCATCCTAACAAGTCTGCTCCTTTGTTGTTTTATTTTTTATTTTTTTTTAGACAGGATCTTGCGTTGTACTTCAGGGTAGCCTTGACTTCACTATGTGATGTGACCTAGGTTGGTCTCAAATTCACAGTGATCCTCCTGCCTCAGCCTTCCAAGTGCTGGGATTACAGGCATGTGCCATCACACCTGTCCTTCAGTCTTTTTTATCATTTAGGGCTTATTTTAAATTCATAATGTAGTAGGTAAGTGCTGATGTGTTTGCTGGTGAAGAACTGTACGTTCCTGGCTTTCTGATTAGGGCTAGAGTAAAACTTCAGTTTTCAAAATAACATTGCCAGGCCGGCAAGATAGCTCAGCAGTCTAAAGCACCTGCTAGGTAAGCTTAGGCAAGAGCAAGGACCAAGGTTTGATTCTCCAGTACCACATGCCATACCAACCTCGCCCCTAGAGCAGGCTGAGCCGTACATACAAACATACATGCATACATACATAAAATTGCCAGTGAAGGTTTGTTGTAAGCTTGAGGTCATAATGCTAAGAACAAAACAAAATTACTATTGTGATGGAAAATGATTTAGAGGAGCTAAAGAAATGGTGACCCTAGAGCACTGACGGTGAGCTGTGGCACATGTGCCACAACAGGCTTTATCATTGGAAGCTCTAAAAGCTTCATCGCTCTATAGAGGTTGATCATGGATATGTTGTACAATCTGGGCATGAGGGTGCATGCCTGTGATCCCAGCACTTAGGAGGCTGAGACAAGAAATGAGACCAGCCTGGACTACATAGCAAGACCCTGTCTCTGAAAGCAAAACCAAACAAATAATACCCAACTGGAATTCACAAAGTAGATGCGCAGTTTTTAAAATGTAATCTGCCTGTACCCAAGTATATTAATAGATAGGACTCAGTGGAATGACAGAAATACCCTGACCTCATCTTGGTGCCACCTGGAACCTACAGGCCCCTTGTCTCAGTGTATGGTGAGCAGAATCCACCAGTGTCCCGTCCACACATTGGCTGGTGTCTGAGGTGAACATTTGGGGAAAGTGAACCTTACCCTGTCCCTCTCAGAATAACATTGCCCTTTCTCTCTATGGACCCCAGTGTTCCTCCTTCCAGCTCTGCTGTCCTGCGAGGCTGGCATCAGATGCCCATCACTGGATTCCCATGTTAGGTACTCTTAACGTACCCTGGTCTTTATTTCACAGCTCTTATCACAGTTTGTCACTTTGTTTATACAGAAAATGTGTGGGTTTTCACCTTTTTTCTTACTTTTTTGTAGTGCTGGGGATTAAACCTTGGGGACTGCCAGTCATCCTAGGCAGGTGCTTTACCTCTAAACTCATCTCCATCTCTTGTGAAGTCTTTTTTTTTTTTTTTCTTTTTATGGTTGGCTCAGCCTGCCCTGGGGGTGGGGCTGGTGCAGCATATGGTGCTCGGAATTGAACCATGGTCCCTGCAGTTGCCTAAGCTTGCCTAAGCCGGCACTTTAGACTACTAAGCCATCTCACCAGCCCCGTGAAGTCATTTTAAATAGCGCTAGTTTTTTAAATTATTAAAACTGTCTATCCCTCAGGTATCGTGGTGCATTCTTGTAATCCCAGCACTTGAGGTTGAGGCAGGAGGATTTCCCGAAGTTCAGGGCCAGCCTGAAACTCAAAAAGACAAGCAAGAAAAAATAACCAAGGGGGGGCCGGCGAGATGGTTCAGTGGTCTAAAGCGCCTGCTTAGGAAAGCTCAGGCAACTGCAGGGACTGCGGTTCGATCCCCGGCACCACATGCTGCACCAGCCCCCACCACCAGGGCAGGCTGAGCCAGCCACAAAATAAATAAAATAAACAAACAAACACAACAAGCAAACAAATAAATAAAAATTAAAAAAAAAAAAAAATAACCAAGGGGCTGGGGAGATAGCTCAGTAGAATAAGTGCTTGCCTAGCAAGTGCAAGGTCCCGAGTTCAATCCCTGGTACTGCAAAAAATTTTTAAAAAATATTTGTCTCATCTTTGGAGTGAAGCTCAGTGCTTGGTGATGGAGCACTTACCTAGCTAGAATATGCAAGGCCTACATTCAATTCCCAGCACCATATGCACAGAGAAGCCAGGTGTGGTGGTGCATACTGCCTGTTATCCAAGCATTCTGGAGGCTAAGACGAGAGAATCACAAGTTGGAGCATAGCCCGGGCAATGTAGGAACACCTTTTCTCTAAACAAGGATGGAAATGTAGTTCAGAGGTAGAGAACTTACCTGGAATAGATTCAACTCCCAGTACTGGTGGCAAAAAAGCTTGAATGAATGCTTACACATATGTCATTATCATGTTTGAACCTACATTAATATATATTTGACAGATACTATAATGCTTGAATTTTGGAATCATGTCAAAATACTTTCAAAATTCTCTTAAGAAATCAATTTTGCTTTCAGCATATTTAAGATCACTTTCGCCGGGCGTGGTGGCTCACGCCTGTAATCCCAGCATTTGGGAGGCTGAGGCAGAAGGATCAGTGCAAGTTCGAGACCAGCCTGAGCTATAAAAGTGAGCTCAAGGCCAGCCTGAACTGCATAGTGAGACCCTATCTTAAAAAGGCCAGGAAAAAAAAAAAGATCACTTTCATTTGTCAAAATCGGTAAGATTTATAGTTTTTCCATTTTGGCTTGGGCTTTTTCTTCTTTTCTGTGGCACTGGGATTGAATTCATGACCTTCACACTGAAGTACATTCCAGCTCTTTTTTTTTTTAAAGAAACTTATTTTAATTTCTATAATTTTGAGATAGAACCGTATGATGTTGCCCAGGCTGGACTAGAACTCACCATCTTCCTGCCTCAGCCTTCCAGAATGCTGGGATGACAGTCGAGAACCACCGCAGCGGACTTGCACTCTTTCATTACAGGATTTTCTCCTACTTGCAGTATTGTGTTTCAAGGCTTACTGCCTTCTTACTTTGTTTTTCCCCTTTGGTTCCAAGGGAAAGAGATCTGTCCTGCCTTGATCCGTCCTATTTTTCTTTGCCATCCCAGAGCGTCTTCAACTGAATTATTGTTGGGCAAAGGCCTGGCATAAGAATTGTTTCAAGTTCCTTTTCATCTTCAAGTGACAAAAGGTTTCCTGCAGAAAGTATTCTCTAAAGACCTAAAGGGCAGAACATGGCATAGGCCTTTTTTTTTTTTTTTTTTTTTAAACTTTATTTATATTATGGCCAGCTCAGCTTGCCTTGAGGGTGGAGCTGGCTCAGCATGTGGTGCGGGGAATCACACTGCAGTCCCTGCAGTTGCCTAAGCTTGCCAAAGCAGGCCCTTCAGACCACTGAGCCATCTCACTGGCCCCCATGGCATAGGCCTTTGATCCCAGCACTCAGGAGCCTGAAGCAGGAAGATTACAAGTTTAAAACCAGCCTGGAGCGCCGGCGAGATGGTTCAGTGGTCTAAAGCGCCTGCTTAGGAGGGTTCAGGCGACTGCGGGGAC
Organism: Capromys pilorides; assembly: GCA_004027915.1. Taxonomy (NCBI): domain Eukaryota; kingdom Metazoa; phylum Chordata; class Mammalia; order Rodentia; family Capromyidae; genus Capromys; species Capromys pilorides. The sequence continues at coordinate 52,005 of PVKN010000203.1, read as the reverse complement.
TGCAGTTCGATCCCCGGCACCACATGCTGCGCCAGCGCCACCACCAGGGCAGGCTGAGCCAGCCACAAAATGAATAAATAAAGAAACAAACAAACACAACAAGCAAACAAACAAACAAACAAACAAACAAATAAATAAATAAATAAATAAATTTAAAAAAAAATAAAAAATAAAACCAGCCTGGAAAAATTAGTGACTTTCATCAGCACTCCTGAAATTACAAGTTAGAGGTAGAGTCTTCAGATATTTTCACAAAAGTTAGAGAAAGCATACTCTGAACAGCTTTTTTATTTTGTTAAGTACCAGGGCTTGAACCCCAGAGCATTTGTGTTAGGTTATATCTATGTCTAGGCTTTTTAGTTTGTTTGTTGTTTTTTTTTTGACATGGAGTTCCCTCACTATGTCATGAAGTTGCCCTAGCTGGGCTTGACCTTGTTATCTTCCAGCCAAAGCCTCCAAGAGGCAGGCATTACAGCTATGCAGTGACACACCTGCTCTTCTGTGAGACCAACATAGAGAAGCTTCAGTGGCGACCCCAGCAGCCAGGGTGCCCAAAGGGCACCAGGCCCTGGCTCCTGTTACAGATGCTCTGCCGGCCACAGCTCACAGCGCTAGCTTTTTTTTTCTTTTCTTTTCTTTTTTTTTTTTTTTTTTTTTTTTTTTTTTTTTTTTTTTTTTTTTTTTTTTTTTTTTTTTTTTTTTTTTTTTTTTTCTGGTGTTTGGTTTTTGGTTTTTGGTTTTTTTGAGACAGGGTCTCACTATGCAGTTCAGGCTGGCCTTGAGCTCACTTTTGTAGCCCAGGCTGGTCTCAAACTTGCACCAATCCTCCTGCCTCAGCCTCCCAAGTGCTGGGATCACAGCCGTGCACCACCACGCCCAGCCCCTATATTGACTGACTGATTGATTGATCGATTGATTGGAACCTGGGATTGAACTCAAGCCCTAGTGCTTATTCTACTGAGCAATCTCCTTAGCCCCAGGCACTGATTTTAGAAGATTTTAAACACTTTCTCAGGAACTTTTGAAAAACCTTACTTTAAAAAGACTCAATATTATGTTTTAATAATTGTTTATCTATATTAATCCTCCAATACCATTTGGAAATTACTCTTAGAACATTTCTAAAATTAGTCTGGATCTCCATTAGACTGTCAGTGAGGCCTTATGGTGTTTCCAAGGCTGAAGTAAGATTGGCCTCTTGGTTTCTGAGCAGGTATGAACCTCTACACAGTAATCTTGTCTGGTCTTCTCCATATATATATATGTTTGTTAACCCTGTTAAGACATGGTCTTGCTATGTAGTTCAGACTGACTTGAAGTCACTGTGTAGCCCTGGGTGTCCCCAAACTGGTAGTGAGCCTCCTGCCTCAGACTCAATTGCTGAGATTACAGACAAGTGCCATAATGCCTGGCTAAAGTACTTTTTTGAGAAAAGGTTTTGTTAAGTTGCCCAAACTAGCCTAGAACATTCCACCCTCCTGCTTCAGTCTCCCTATTAACTGGGATTAAAAGTGTGAGCCATTGTGCCAGCTCAAATTCTCATTTAATGATTTGGTGGGAAGAAGAAAGTTTCGGGTTTTCCATAAAGGCTATGTCCTTGACATACACAGACACAGGAAGGCTGGTGTGCCCCGCCTATGTGATACACGATTCCTGTCCAGTCAGCAGGAGTGTCTGGAACTATCTGAGAAGAAATCATAGTGCTGCAAAGGTATAGCACAGTACTGATATCTCTGAACTAGAGGAGCCTAGAATATAAACTTTTAACTATGAGACCTTAGATTAATTAACTGCTCTGTACTTATATTTTGGACTTAGAAAAGGAGGCAGTTGGGCTAAATGTGCACTGACCATTGAACTTTTGTGATGGAGCTGCTCTGTTCAGCATGGTAGCCTCTAAGCACCTGAGATGTGGCAGGCGGGTCTTGGGAAATGAATTGTTCTGCTTCAGTTCAGCAGTCCTACATGACTGACTAGTGGCTCGTGGTGTGAACCCATATGTGTTTCTTTGCTAGACATGGCAAGAATCTTGGCATGTAGGAGGTGAAGAGGGTAAAAAAAGCAGCTGACATCTGTGTACTCTGGCTCCTGTTACCCAGGAAAACATTTGGTCCTGCTTCAGACACTGGTCGAGCGCTGCCCTTTGGTCCATGGGCTGTAGTTTTCTCATTATCAGAGCAGTAGGCAGTGCTTTTGCTTAATGGGAAGTTAGGTTGTCTGCTCCCTCTGCTGAGGACCTGCCCCAATGATTGCTCCCAGTTGGCTGACTGCATACCCTCCTGCCGTGGATCTTTATCCTGCTAGCTTCAAGGAGGGCTCTTCATTAATCTTCTTTCATGAAAACAGTCACTGAGGTAGTTACCCTTGGTTTATTCTGTTGGATTCTGAGGTAGGAGACTATGTGTGTCACCTGTGAAATAGCTAATTTTAGCTATCTGTACTGGGAAAGAAAGGTGGTGCTCAGCCACTGACTTCTCTTTCTCAGGCTATAATTAACACCCTTTCACCTTCAGTCTTTCTTCAGACAGCGCTTTGCTAGAGAGAGATGGCACACAGGGTGACCAGGCCCCCTCCACTGCTTAGCCAGCCACCGGCTGGCCTGCCTCCTGCAGAAACAGTCTGCCGCCGACAGCGCAGTCCTAAAGAGCCCAGCAGCCATTGTCTGGCACCACAGAGCTTCATAGCAACAGACCACCACATGGCAACAGCAGCCACACAAAGGAAACATTAGGGAAATCAATACCTATTTTCTCCCACCCTCCCCCCACCAAAAACAGCAGCCCACACATTCTGCCCACCTAGCACTTACCCTGGGGGCACTTCAGGACAGGATGTGGTCATATATGCTGTGGATTATCTTATCTGTCCACTGCGGTATATTGAAATCCTGCAGCCCTAAGGAGAAATGTTGGCCATAAGCTTTTTTGAGTTTCATTTTGTGAATTACAAAATAGACTAATCCCCTAAGGAGACAGATGCCTGCTCTAGTGCACTCTCGCCTCTCTTCTCTCACCAGGTCCTCCCCCAGCAAAGCCAGGGCAGGTGGCCCACTGAGGGCTTGCTGGGTAAGCGCATTTCAAGTGAGACCTTTGCTATTTCAGTAAAAAAATCTTCTAGGCAAGAGACACCTAGGCCCTACAGAGCTTTGATGTGACCGAGGACCGCTGCTGGCTCTCACCAGCTCAGCTTGAAGAGGATGTCCAGAGGAAAGGCCCTAGGAGAGCCTTGGTGTCCCCTTGCCCTGCTGGGAAGGTCTCTTTCCTAGTCTGTGCCTTGGTCTCATTGGAAAGTGCACAATCCCGGTGGTCCTTCTGGCTCTGACGTTTACACTTCAGTAATCATTCAGGAGGGCCACGGAGGGGATTGTCCTTATTAGTCATTGGTTGTGACCAGATCTGGGAAATGTGGTACCCTTTGGACTCAATGCTTACACTTCTAAAATCAGGTCCTGGCCTGCCTTGGTTGATAAAGCTGCTGTAACAGTGATGGGCAGAAGCTATTAACAAACTTGGCAAGTAGCCTTTTCTCCCATAGCTGTCAATTCAGACCGGTTCGGGCACAGCCTCCCTCCCAGGCTGCTCCAGCTGAGGCTGTGGCCAGGCTCCCCCACAGGCTGCCTACACCCCCACAAGGGGCTGCTCTCCACCTCTTGTGATACCTCATTATCCCATCTCCCTCAGGCTCTACGGAACAAAGAAATCACAGGGTACTGATTGTATAATTTAGGCAGCTGGAGATAATTTCCCCAGGATAGGGTGGGTAGGTAGCTGATGCCTCCTGGCATGAGGCAGCCTTGCTAAATGGCCTTGTATTTCAACTGCCAGGCTTGGCTTTGTTAGGCCCATTCAGGCTTCTCTGTTTTTGAGTGAAATTTTAATGGCAGACCAGGCTGGTGTACCTTCTGAGGGGTAGGAGTTAGGAAAAACATGTGAAGTGTGTCATTTATAGGTCTTGTTACTTGCTAATTGCTTAAGGAATTTTTGTTTAATCCACTACCCCTGCACTTGCTCCTACCAGATCCTTTATTTCCTGTAGTTGCTACCTTTGTGCCCTTTTCCATAGCAACAAGCTGTATGACAAAAAGGCTGTGGTGAGAGATTAAGTCGACCCTCTCCCCCAAGCTGTACTGTATTTTCTCTTTAGAATATCAAAAAATGCCTAAAAGTCTGTTAAGTAATTTTCTACTTCCATTGAACTCATAATCAAATGAAACTTTGAACTTTCAACCGATTCAGGGAAAGCCTGCATTCTCCTGATTTGATTATCTCCACTTTTCAAAAAACTTCCCAGCTCATTCAATGTACTTGAAATTTCATTCACTTTCCCATTTACCAAGAATTCTGCTTTTCAGCTTTTAGCTTTCTCTATTTAATTTAGCTTTTAATTTTGTCTGTAGCATTCTGTTAAAGATCTGGAATTAAGTACCAGTATGGAGAAGGAACGCAAGAGGCACGCAGACCTGCCACACACACACCCCCACCCCACCTGCTTGATGCTGTGTTAGACACTAGATAGGTCGCTGCGCTGTGTGTGGACCGTGGCCTCAGGTCCGAACTGGCCTGCATCTTAGGGCATCTTGCACTGCCTGCTCTGTCGTCCCTTTCACTGATTAGCAGCAGCCACAAACCCAAAGGTTTTTGTTCTTGTTTTGTGTTAGTAGGTCTTTTCTTTCTCTTTTCTCTCTCTTTCTCATTTACTTTTCCCTTCCTTTACCCCTTCCTTGTTCCCCTTCCCACTTGAACATTTTCTTCCTTTCTCACAATATCTTATTTTATAGTAACAGGTCTTATCAAATAGTGATATAACTATATGCATGAATCGTAAGTGTGCAGGTCATGGCTTTTGTCGTATTGTTTTGTTTTTCCTCAGTGACTCCTTAATTACCTGCAAGATTAAGTCCAAATTATACCCTCCCTATAGTTTACTCCAACACAACCAGTTTGTTCTTGTCTTTGTTCTGGCAGGGCCTTGTGCATACTAGGCAAGCACTCTACCACTGACCTACATTACATTAAGGGACAGGATCTTGCTGTGTTTCTCAGGCTGGCCTGGAACTTGCAGTCCTCCTACTTTAGCCTCCCCAGGAACTGTGATTACAGGCTTGCACTGCTCAGCCTGCATTGGGTCGTGGCATTTTCAAAGTAAACACACCACGTTAACCAGCAGCTAGACACAGAAGTGCAATATTGTCAGAGCCCCAGAAGCAACTGCGTGCCTCCCTTGCAATAGCCTACTACCAAGCCATCATTTCTAACCTCTCACGTCATAAATTAGTGTTATTCATTTTGGTTTTTGTTTTGTTTTTGTGACAGAGTCCTGATATGTAGCTCCACCTGCCCTTGAACTCAGTTTGGAGCCCAAACTAGCCTCAGACTTTCTGAAATCATCCTGCCTCAGTCTCCCTTGTACTGGGATGACAGTATTTGGAGCGAGGGATTTCACACAGCATTACACCCTGCGTTGTGTTGTGTATTGTGAACATTTTGAGTAGGTAGAATCATTACAATAAAGTTGGCTTGGTTCGTTTTCTTTTTTTTTTTTTTTTTTTTTTAGGTTTGGTTTTGGTTTTATTTTTGGGACTGGCGCAGCATGGGGTGCTGGGGATCGAACTGTGGTCCCTGCAGTTGCCTAAGCTTTCCTAAGCAGGCGTTTTAGACCGCTGAACCATCTCACCGGCCCTGAACCATCTCACCAGCCCTGTTTGTTTTTGTTATTTGGGATTGAGCCTAGGACCTCGCCATGAACAACATCCCTAGTTCTAAAATCTTTTACTTTTGAGACAGGTTCTCACTAAATCATTAAGATGCCCAGCCTGTACTTGAACCTGTGATCCACCTGCTTCAACCACTGGGTGCTAAGGTTGTGGGAGTGCATCACCATGCCCAGTTTACAGGATATATTTTATATGAAGTTGCTCTGCATTATACCAGCTAAAGTCATCTTGTTACAGTGCATGTGGTTATGTTTGTTATTCTCATTGTTTCACAGTTCTCCACTATATGAATAATCTGTTATTCAGTTGTTGATAAGCATGTAGGAGTATTATTTAAAAATGCAACCAGAAGGGAGAAGTTATGGGCCTGCAATCCTGCACCCAACTTGTTTTTGTTTTCTTTTTTTTTTAATTTTATTTATTTATTTATTTATTTGCTTGTTATGTTTGTTTGTTTGTTTGTTTATTTATTTATTTATTTTGTGGCTGGCTCAGCCTGCCCTGGTGGTGGCGCTGGCGCAGCATGTGGTGCCGGGGATCGAACTGCAGTCCCCACAGTTGCCTGAGCCCTCCAAGCAGGCGCTTTAGACCACTGAATCATCTCGCCGGCCCCTGTTTTTGTTTTCTTTATTATAATTATGGCCGGCTCAGCCTGCCCTGGGGGTGGGGCTGGCACAGCATGTGGTGTTGGGATCGAACCTCGGTCCCTGCTGTTGCCTAAACTTGCCTAAGCAGGTGCTTTAGACCGCTGAGCCGTCTCGCCAGCCCTCCTGCACCCAACTTGCTGAGGCAGAGGGTCATGAGCTTGAGAACAGTATGAACTACATAGTGAGATTCTGACTTTAAAAATAATTGTAGGAGCAGGCAGGATAGCTCAGCATACCAAAGCACCTGCTTAGGCAAGCACAGGGACTGCAGTTTTGTCCCTGGCACCACACACCTCGCCAGCCCCGCCCCCAGGGCATGCTGAGTCTGCCAGAGTCCCCAGTGTAGTGGCACACCCCTGTAATCCTAGCACTGGGGAGGCTGAAAGCAGGAGGATCATCACAAGTCTGAGCTGCATGGTGAGATGCTGCAACAACCAAATACATTTCAAAAATAATAATTGTAGTTTGGAACTGTTACAAAACACTGCTGTGAAAATTTTTACATGTGTCTTCAGGGACTGTGTACACATTCCTGTGTGCACACACTTAGGAATGTACCTCATGGGTCACAAGATATACTTATGATCACCTTCAGCAGATGCTGCCAGTTTTCCAGGTGTGTTATATCAGAACCTTGCTGGTTCTGCATTCTTTCCAACATTTGATATTAATGTCTTTTTTAGCCATTCTAGTTAGTATATACTAACGTATTGTGGTATCAGCTCATTTTCCTGGTGCATAATGAAATCAGGCAACTTTTCACTTGGTTATTGATAATTTGGAATGGAAAGTGAAGCCTTGTTGTTGTTGTTAGGGTCTCAGCATGTAGTTCTGCCAGGCTTGAACTATGTAGCCAAGGCTGGCTTTGTACTTGCTGTGATCCTCCTGCCTCAGCCTCCTGAGTGCTAAATAAAAGATGTGGGCCACCACTCCCAGCAACATTTATATCTAGATCTGCAGCTTTTCTGGAACTGACTCTCCGTTTAGGGTGTAAATTGGGAGTTGGGAGGTGCGGTTCATGTGGATATCTGACTACCTCAGCTCCTTGCCCCTCCTGCATTGTAGAATCACATTGGTCATAAATGGGGAGATGTGTGGGTTTCTTTCAAATCTCTCTTCTGTTCCAGGCATTTATTTGCCTGTTCTTTTGTCAGTGTCTTAACTGGAGCTTTGTAAATTTTGATATCTAGTAATGTTGCCAGCTAGCTCCTTGTAGAAATTGGCTTGCCAGATAAACATTGTCAGGTTATGTGGCATTCACATCTCCTTTTAAAGTTGGTTTCCAGGTTCTTCTTATCCGCAACAAAGAATTGAATGAGACAAGTACAAGAAACGATAGCAAAGTTTATTTGGAAAAATAAAAGTACTTTCGGGGGGGGGGGTTTCCTTTTGAGGGAGAAACTGGCTTTGCAAAGCAAGGTTGGGCCCAGTAAAAGAGGGGAAAGCAAAATAAAGGTACACTGTGGAGGTGGCAGGCCGGGCTGTGATGAGGAAAGCCCCACAGAAAGCTCTTCTTGCTGTCTGTGCCCTTTTATCCTATACAAATCTCAAGGAAATCTTTGGGAACCTATATATCCAGGTCCTGAAAGGTAGTGCTAGGATTCCACATCACAGACTGATGTCAGGTCCAGACCTTCCTATGGAAAACCTGCTCATATTCTCTTGAAAAGTCTACATGCAGGGCTTTGGGAACTGTTTTTAGGCATGTGTCCAGACCTTATAATTCAGGTCACATCTGCTTCCCCAGCCAGCTTTGCTACCCCCAGTCTGTTATCTCAGTAGTGTTAGGTTTTCATGCTTTCTTATACTTCTTCAAAGACTACTTCTGCTGTTCTTGGCTCTGTGGGAGGCTAAGGCAGGAAGATCGCCCTGAGTTTGAGGCCAGCTTGGGTTATATAACAAATTCAAGGCCAGAAAAGAGACCCCCAACTCAAGAAAAATGATTTTAGGATTGACTTGTGATTTTTTTAAAAGAAAAAAAGCTTGCTGAGGTTTTGATTGGGGTGACATTGAATCTATAGATTAATTTGAGTTTGTTACCTGTTTACTTAAGCGTTTCCAAAATATAGTTGAGGGGCAGGGATCTGAGTGGGCTGCTGGTATTGGGAGCTGCTGTGCTGCTTGCTATTCCACCCCCTGCCGTTCCTCTGGTTGTCAGTCAGCAGTGTGAGTGGGGCAAGGATGCATGCTGTTAGGAAGGCTCCCAGATGTTAGGGTTCTGCCACCCCCACCTCTGCCTGCTTTAGAGCCCCTGACTTCAAGTGCAGTCTGCTAAGTATAATTCCGTGAGCTCAGTTAAAATTTGATTTAATTAGGGCCAGCAGGATAGCTCAGCAGACTAAGTGCCTACCTAGGCAAGTGCAGGGACTGAGATTCAGTCTCCAGCACCACATGCTGTGCTGTCCCCACTCCTGGATGCACTGAGCCTGCCCCTGAGTCCAGATATAGGCACATGCCTATAATCCCAGCACTAGAGAGGCTGAAAATAGGAGGATCACTACAGGTCCAAGCTGCGAAGTGAAACCCTGTACCAAATACATTTAAAAGAAAAAATTTTTTTCACTTAATCAACACTAGGTCTGCCTTTGGGGCATACTAATTTCCCAGGACTTCAGTAAGCATCAAACAGTGATTGGCTTAAAACTACAGAAATCCATGATTCGTTAGGTTCTGGAGGCTGAAAACCTGAAATCAAGTATCTGTTAGGTCTCTAGAGAGCACCCCTTCTGTGCCACCAGTGTTTGCTGGCAGTCCATGATGGTCCTGGCTTTTTGCTATGGCACATAGTCATGTGGCGATCTTCCCTCTGCAAATTTCTCCTTTTTTTATAGGGATAGCAGTCATAATTGGATCCTGATGACCTTATTCTAAGTTGGTGGCCTCTGCAGAAACTCACTTGCCAAAGGAAGTCACGTTCTGAGGTACTGGCGGTTAGAGGTTCTACATATATTGAAGGGGCACAGCCTAACCCATAATAAGAGCCAATAATTGTTGTCGCAATTTGGAGAAAGGCAGTGTCTCCAGAGCTGTCAGTAGTAATGAGAGCTGTTGCCTCCCAGTGCCCGCCTGGCTCAGACCCCAGCTGGTGCAGAGCTCCTCTCTGTGCAGTGCTACTCCCAGCCTTGGAGTGACATCCACAGATACTTTAGGTTTGCTTGGTTAACAAACCATGAGACTACGAAATAGAAATTAACAGAAAGTTAATAGTCTCTGGCTAAGGAAGACTGGAAGGAAAAGTGCCTGGTTTAAGGCAACTCCAGCCATGTTATTCTCTGAAACTGTCTCACTCCTCCATGAGGCCGTGGAACTATGTACAACCTGATTCCATCTGAATCCCAGGCAAGTATTTGCTCACAGCAATTCCTGAGGTATGAAACTTCTTATTCCCAGTTTACATTCATATGGCTCCTCTAGCAGGACATGATAACCCCTGCCAACCACAGCCTCCGGCCATGATGTAGTGTGTGGTTACCTCAGGAGACAGACAAGTGTACAGTCATGCAGTTTGCGTGGTGCAAGAACTCAGACACAGGATCTCTCTCAGATTCTTGAGCCCTCTCAGCAGCCTCCCTCCCCAGGTTGGGGCGGATGGTTTGCTTCTGATGGATGCTGTCCTTCAGCCTCACTTGGGTCACACTTACTTACCCTGCAGTAGTTCTTTTCTACCTAACCACTCCTCACTCTGGCACTTACTAATGGTTTGTTTATGGAACCCAAGTCTCACTGTGTGATCTAGGGTGACCTTGAATTGCCTTCTGTAGTAAAGGCTGTCCTAGAACTCATAGCAGTCCTCCTGCCTCAGCCTCCTGAGTGCAGGATTCACAGGTGTGCACCACCACACCGAATTTGACAGTGGTTTCTAATAGTTATTTTTTTCCTCTGAAATTTTGTGGAAATAAAATACCATGCTCATGTAAAAATATCCAGGATGATGGGTGTTTGTTATGTCTGTGCTTTCTTTGGCTTAGTCAGCCCCAGAAGATCCCAGAAATAAGGCCTGGGAGTTTTTGTTTTCTGTCATTCTAAGACTTGAAGGTAATTTGAAGACACCATCTCCTATAGTAGCATTCCCAAATTTTGCTGCACATTAGAATGGATCCCTGGTACCAAGAAGAAGAGGAAGAGGAAGATCATCCACCTCTAGAAGGGAAAGGCAGAAATTTTAAAATCCTGATGGCTCTGAGGTGGTCATAGTGGTAGCCACCTGTAATCTCAGCTCTATGGGAGGCTGGGGAAGAAAGATTGCAGGTTCAAGCCCAGCTCAGGCAACTTAGTAGCTTGCAAGACCCTGTCTCACAATTTTAAAACCTAGAATAAAGGGCTTGGGGGCTGAAGTTTGGTGCCACTGAGTAGTTATAGAGCCTGCCTAACAAGGGTGAGGCTGTAGGTTCAATGCACAGTGCTAAAAATGAAGGTAGTGGGGAGCTTGGGATGTAGTTCAGTGAGACAGCTCTGGGTTCAAGCCCCAACACTAAAATAATAATAATAATAATAATAATAATAATAAAAAATTCTGATATCCAGCTTTTATCCAGTTAAGTTGAATCAGAATTTTTGTGGGAGAAGGCCAGGTATCAACTTTTTGTTGTTAAGATTCTCCAGGTGCTTCCACTACATCAAAACACATAGCTCTTTCCTAGACTTCAAACATTTTCAAAGAAGCTGGAGTGGTAGTACATACCTTTAATCCCAGTACATGGGAAGCTGCAGCAGGAAGTTACCACGAGTTCAAGGCCAACCTGGGCTACATAGCAAGTTCAAGGCCAGCCTGGAATACAAAATGAGACCCTGGAATACAATGACAACAACAACAAAAACTTCTCTAGAAGACAGTCCCAATTGCTTCTTTGGATCACCTCAGGTATATATTTAGGATGGACAAGGAAGGTTCTCTTGGCAAGTATCCTCTCTTGGTAAGAGTGATCTGTCTCTGTGTCTCTGGCTTTGGAAGACCCATACATAATTTGATCTTTCCTGCAGTCCGATCTCTGATGAAGCTGAGTGACTTGCCAGGAGTAGGGTAAAGACCTAGAGATCCTGCTGGGAAACTGACTGGAGGTTCTACTTGCATGAGGTTTGGTAGAGCCTAAGAATTTATAGCATGGCAAAAGCATTGTCTCTCATAATTTTCTATCTTTTTTTTTCCTTCGAGACCGGGGTTCAAACTCATGACTTTGCACTTGCCAGGCAGGCACTTGTGCCAGGGAGCTATCTCCCCAGCCCCTCTCATAATTTTCATAGCAGTAAACCAATTTGGGATTAGAAGTTTTCCTAAAGTGTGGCAATCTTTACCAAAAATTTTGCAATTGTCTTTTGGCAAATGTATAAAATAATGAATTGTTTTCAGCTAATGACTGGCAAATTTAAAGAAATGTTGGCCAGCTCATGAAGTGTGCTGCATTTCTGAAGGCTACGTGCTCTTGTAAATCTATGATTCTTTTCACCATTTCCCTATGTCTCTGTTTGAACTTTTGTCCTGGAAGAAATAGGGCTGAGAAGTAAGTGTAATCTCTACTCGCATATCAAGTTTCAGTATTAGACAGTAGCATGTCAGCGATAAGCCGTGGGAAGGAAAAGCAGAGCTGGTGTTCCCGGGCTGGGACGTGGACGCTTACATCTTCCTCACAGGCATCCTCTTCATAGTTGGCCTCGCTCCCTGAGTCCTAACCAGTCTGCTGCAGCATTCCTTGCTCTGGCCACGTGAAAATTGGCAGAATGCCTTTCTCATGTGCTCTTCCTGTACCCAGTCTCTAAAGAGGACTGGAAAACCTCAGATCAGGGTAGTACTGACCATAAGTGGGAAGTTTGTTTCAGCTCTATGCTCTTCCTCCTTGCCCCAACTCCGACCATCAATAGAAAAGTATGTCTGTCATTCTGCTTTAGAAGAAAACTGGACCTGGGCTTAGTGGTGCACACCTAGAATACCAGCACTATGGGAGACTGAGGCAGGAAGATCATAAATTCAAGCCTAGCCTAGGAAACTCAGCAGGATCTTGTCTCCAAATAAAAAGACCTGAGGATATAGCTTAGTGCAAAGGCCCTAGAATCAGTCCCCAGTATCTCGAAAAGAATAAAGAATAGAGGGGAGGAAGAAAGGAAAGGAACAGATGCATGTGCAAATTGGAACCACAGAGATAGCATTGGAAGATTCTTCATCACTCAGTGGCGGCTAGGACCTCTGGCCATATTAAAGGCATGGGGAAAATAAAGAGGACCTGACTTAGGGATGCAAAGAAAAAAGCACAGATTGTTAGCAGGTAGCCTGCTTCTAACCAACTAAACGTTACTGGGTTCACAGTTGTTCACCTCTCCTTCCACAGTTGGATTCCAGGTTCTTCTTGTCTCAAAAAACTGAGTAAATGAGCAAAAGCAAAAAGCAGTGGCAGAGGTGTTTGTTTGTTTGTTTTCACAGAACCACGGATTGAACTCAGGACCTTGCATTTGCCAGGCAGGCACTTGTGCCCCTGAGGTATCTCCCCGGCTCTTGGCAGAGTTTATTAAAGAAAGCAAAAGTAGTCGGACATGGGAAACACACCTGTAATACCAGCACTTAGGAGACTGAGGCAGGAAGATTACCAAGACTTTGAGGCCAACCTGGGTTCCATAGTGAGTTCAAGGCCAGCCTGAACTATGTAGCAAGGCCCTGTCTCAAAAAACAAAACACCAAAAACAACGCTATTAAATGCTGGAGAGGCAGTGGGAAGAAAGGCACTGCCCTTGTACACTGTGGGAATGTGAACTAGTACAACCACAAGGGAAATTAGTATGGAAATGTCTCAGTAAACTAAAAGTAGACCCTGGGAGTGGTCTACTTCCACAACCAGCCGTGCCCTTTCTAGGTGTCTTCCCAAAACAGTTAAAAGTACCATTTTACAATGGTGCATGCATACCTATGTTATAGCAGCACAACTTAGGGTTAGCTTAATCTTGGAAGCAGCCTATATATCTATCAACAGAGGAAACAGCCTGTATATCTGTCAACAGATGAATGGATTAAGAAAAAGACAGCATTAGGGGCGGGGGAGATAGCCCCATGGCACAAGTGCCTGTCTGGCAAGTGTAAGGTCGTGAGTTTGAACCCCAGTCCCACAAAAAAAAAAAAAGAAAGAAAGAAAAGACAGCATTTACACACAATAGAAGCTGAGTAGTGCAGTACATATCTGTAATCCAAGCATTCAGGAGGCTGAGGCAAGCGGATCACCATGAGATCAAGGACAGCTTGAACTACCTAGTGAGACCTTGTCTATAAAAACAAGTATTTTTTAAAACCCAAACTTTTATACCATCAATAAAGTACCACACACATGAAGGAAATACCCTCTGTTTTTTATTTATTTTTGTATTTTTGTATTATGGCTGGCTCAACCTGCCCTGGGGCTGGGGCCGGCACAGCATGTGGTGCTGGGGATCAAACTGCGGTCCTTTCAGTTCCTAAGTTTTCCTAAGTAGGTGCTTTAGACCACTGAACCATCTTGCCATCCCTACCCTCTGTTTTAATGATATTAATATGTTTATGATAATAACTTTGTATACCCACTCGCCTATTTCCTCTTGCTGCCTTCCTGCTGCTTTTTGCTAGCCAACATGTCCTTTTTACTGTGTTCTCTGCTCTGGACCTCTGCCTTAGCTGCCAGTGTATAGCTTTATTGATTCTTTTATGATAGAGGGCAGTCAGACATACAATCAGTAACCTGCTCTTCAGCCAACAATAAATCTGTGAGTGTTTTGTTCTGTTTTCTGAGACAGGGTCTCTCTCTATAGTTCAGATTGGCCTTCTCACTGTGTAGCCCAGCCTGGCCTCAAACTCACGGTGATCTTCCTCCCTCAGCCTCCCAAGGGTTTAATGTCTGTCACAGTAATCCACAGCTTTTCTCAAGTGCAGCACAGAAAACACTTAGTATTTCCCATCTGAAAATATGGGCTCCTGAGAATGAGGAAGTATGTTCTCATCTTCTGAGGCAGCAGAGTTAAAATAGGCATTGGATCCAATGATTTGAATTCAGATCCTGGCTTTGTAGTCTACACAGCTGAAGAAACAAGTATATATTACTCTGAGCACCCATTTTCTTGTAAGCTGGTGATGATGATACTTTGGGGGTTCTGGAGAGGAGTGGATGGGAGATAATATGTAGAAGATGCCAAAGCACAGTAAATAATGGCTCTGAGAGCAGGAGAGACAGGTGAAAGACACAATCTGTCGTATGTGGAGCTCCGCAGCCTTACCTTGTGTATCCCAGGCCTCATGAAGGTTCTTCCACACTTCAGTAGGATTATATTGAACTGTAAATCTTAAGTGAGCAGCCAGATTCTGCATGGGATAACAGTTAAGATCTAGGATACTTTTAACGGTCCGTCTCAGGTAAATCGGGAGGAGGGATGTGTACTCCGACATTGGAATCTGCAGCGAATTATGGCAGTTGCATATGTTTAAGAATTGGAACTGACTCCAGTTTGGGATGGGCATATTCAGACATTGACTTCTAAATGTGAATTTTGAAAAATGGAATTCATACTTACGTAAAATATCAGAGCCATGGCTCTGTTTGGTTGTGTTTCTGAGGTTTTTAAAAGTAAAAGTCTAAATCTGGACAGTGGGCCAGCAAGATGGCTCAGTGGTCTAAAACACCTGCGTAGGAAAGTTTAGGCAAGTGCAGGGACCACGGCTCCATCCCTGGCACCACATGCTGCACCAGCCCCACCCCAAGGACAGGCTCAGCCAGCCATAACACAAATAAATGAAATTTTTAAAAAATAAATAAAAAATAAAAAAAATAAATCTGGGCACTACATCTTGGTGCTATGTGCTGATTGTGACCACAGAGGATGCTGTCACACCTTCATCCCCGTGCACACACGTGCCAGTGTTGCTCACGCACCTCCATGCTGCTGGGGGTCGGCGAGCAGTTCTGAGTGGAGGGCGAGCAGGTAGCTGAGGCCGTTGTCTGCAAAGAACGGGAAGAGGGCTGGGAGTGCTCCAGCCGTGCCCCTCACACCTGGAAGCCAGTACTGGGGCTCTGACTCCGCCCAGTAGTTACCAAGTCCACTGAATGTTTACAGTGAGGAGAAAAACTGTAGATAATTTCTGATGTAGTTGTGTTGGGGTTTTTTTTTGGGAGGGGGGGGTTATGGTTTGGTTTTGTTTTTTATCTTTTTGAAACAAAGTCTCGCTGTGCAGTTCAGGCTTGCCTTGAGCTCACTTTTGTAGCCCAAGTTGGTCTCGAACTTGCACCGATCCTCCTGCCTCAGCCTCCCAAGTGCTGGGATTACAGGCATGTGCCACCATGCCCGGCAAGAGTGTTTATGTATTTAGTACAGGGTCTTACCTAGAGATAGAAATAATACGATAGGAATGGGAACATTCTGGCATGTCAGATAAGAAGTTAGGTTAAGTAACACTTTATAAATCATGTTAATTCAGGCATAAGCAGCACAAGGGAGCAGCGCGAGGGCAGTGCAGTTGGGTGAAGGCTGGTGGGCCAGGATCCCTACACTTGGACAGCGCAGCCAGCAGGCCGCAGGCAGGGAGCAGAGCCTCTCCACTTGCTCCCCAGTGCAGAGCATCTCAGCAGGCTGTGGGGGGGCGGTGGGCCACGGGACAGACAGACGAATGGACACAACCCTCACCACACAGCCCAGCATCTGTGGAGCAGTGAGAGCAGCTTCACAGTATTTGCATCATCACCAAAGATTAGAAACAGCCAGCTTGACTATGAAGTGAAATGCTCATTAGTGCGCAGCGTGTGTCTCAGGGAGCAGGGAAGGACTGTTAGTCATTTATTGAAAGTGAGTGTAATAAAACTGTAATCAGAGTGTTAGCCCAGTGGAAACAGTTCTGCAGGCCAAAAAGAAGTCCTAATTTATAAGCAAGCCAGTGGAAATGGGGAGTTTATCAGTAGGTGTTGGAGGAAGTGCACACCCATAATCCTATAATCCCAGCACTCTGGGAGGGTGAGGCAGGAGGATCACGAGTTTGATCCCAGGCTGAGCAATTTGGTGACTGAGTGAGATCCTATTTCAAAAATTTTTTAAAAAATGTTAAAGGCTAGGATTGTGGCCCAGTGCCAACTAGCCAAGATTTATTGAGATACATATGTTTTTGTGTGTGCGGGACCAGGGTTTGAACTCATGACCTTGCACTTGCCAGGCAGGAACTTGTGCCATGGAGCCATCTCCCCAGCCCCTGAGATACATATTCTTAAAGCCATTTGATTTCCATGGGAGTGCATGTACTACACTTGATCTTAGCCAAAAGGCCGAGAAGCGATGGGAGTGCATGTACTAACTTCGAGGTAAGAAAATCCTAGTGAAGTATGGAATTAGTAGAGAAGAAAAACAAAAACTTTGATAGAGTTCATTAACTCAGAGAACATCCTCATGGTCTGAAGCTGGCCATTCATTGTCAGATGGGCCAGGATGATGAGACATTTTACCCTGTTAGATGTTTGCCATGTAAGAGCAGCTCTGCTTCCTAGGTTTGTAGGGTGGTTTCATTTGCAATTACTTTTGGTGGTTTGTTTTTTTTTGTTTTGTTTTTTCCAGTACTGGGGATTGAACTCAGAACTGCGCTTGCCAGGCAAGCACTTATTCTACTGAGCTATCTCTGCAGCCCTTCTTTTCATTTGCTTTGTATGTAAAAGCTCCTCTTCAAGAAATCTTTAGCTTATAATATATAAATAATACCACCAACTAGTGTGGCATTAAGAGCTCCTTTAGTAACAGAATTATCAAATGCCATATAATTGAGAATCAAAGGAGGTCACATGTGGCTAAATTATAGAGCCCAGTTGGCTCTTGTAAAGGCAGCAAAGTACACCAGCTCTTCTTCAGCGTGATTGTTTGTCACTAGAAGTAGCTGCCCAAGGCGCCTGCTGCTGAGAGAGAAGAGCCAGGGCAGCAAGCAGCCATGCAGCTCCGAATCTGTCAGGCTCCTGGCCACCTATCTCTGACACCAAGCGGGAAAGACCGAAGGCGCTGTTAGGCAGACTACATACTACTCAAGAGGCTGAGGCAGGAGGATTGCAAGTACAGGCACACCTTGGGCAACTTAGCAAGGCCATCTGAAAATAAAAATGAGAGGGCTAGGGTTATAGCTCAGAGGAGGGCCCTGGTTTACTCCGCAGTACAAGGGGACAAGGAGAAGTGGGTACACATCCCTTGGGATGCTCTGCATTAGAATGGGAAGTGTTGCTCATGATTACATAGTTTTTTCTTATTTTAGTCATAGAGTTTTCCCTTTTCATCCCACATTATAAACTTTCTAGATATGAAGACAAACTTACACAGCCCTACTGTCCCACCATCAGGCAGAATATCTGTTTGACTCAGTAGCCCTTTGTAAATTAAGAAATTACTAAGGAGTTGGCTGTGGTGGGACATGCCTGTAATCCAGTACTCGGGAGGATGAGGCTGGAGGATCACTGTGAATTTAAGGTCAACCTGGGATACATGTTGAGATCGTGCATTCAGGCCCAGCCTGAGCTACATAGCATGGTCCTGTCTGAAACATAAAAATAAATTTGAATTAAAAAAATTTACTGAAGTTGACCTTGCCTGTGATATTAATTCCTTAATAATGTGCAGAATTTCACACTGCCCTAGATTAGGAATCAAAAGGCCTATAAAATCGGTATCGGCACTGTCAAAGGTGCTAATGAGTTGTAAATGACCTCTTATTTTTAAATATTGAGGGGATCTTTGGGTTATAGATGACAAGGTGAGTACTCCAGCACCATCTAGAGGAAAGGCTAGAAATATGTAGCATGCTGTTCCGCATATTTGCCAGTGGTTCCCTTAACTGCGCATCTTCTTACT
Source organism: Capromys pilorides (assembly GCA_004027915.1). NCBI lineage: Eukaryota > Metazoa > Chordata > Mammalia > Rodentia > Capromyidae > Capromys > Capromys pilorides. The sequence goes on along the minus strand of PVKN010000203.1, from coordinate 33,834 downwards.
CCCTATGTCATGCTATGGTAAGGTACAGCCCACTAAGCCTTTCAGCCAGACTTACCCACCTTCCCTGTGGCACAGTAACGTGTCCCATTGGATTGTAAGATGTATAAAACAGGTGGAGACCACAGCCTCCAACTACCAATTCCTGTCAGTGAGTTAATTTGTTTGTTTATTGTACTGGGGATTGAACCCAAAGGTGCTTTGACTTACATCAGCTGTGTGTGTGTACCAGGAATCAAACTCAGGACCTCACACTTGCCAGGTTCTCTATCACTGAACTATATTTTAAACAGGGTCTTTCTAAGTTACCCAGCCTGAATTCAGATGTGGGATCTCCTGCATCAGTGTCTCAAGTAGCTAAGATTACAGACTTCTGTCCCTCCCATCTTACTGAATTAAATTGATTATTAAAGGATAGATACTACCAAAAACCCAATAAGCTAGATGTAGCAATAAGGGTTGTTCTTTAATACATAATGCAAAATTAAAAAGAAATGAGATACAGGCACTATGGTGCACATCCTGGGAGGATGAGGTAGGAAGGTCACAGGTTTGAGCCCAGCCTGGGCTATTTAGCAAGATTGCTTTTCAAAATAAAAATAATACAAAAAGCTACAGATGTATAGCTCATTGCAAATACCCTGCATTCAATCTAGTTCCAAAATATAAAAATAAAATAGGCATGGAACCTAGCATGGTAATCCCATCCCTGGGAGGCTAAGGCGGGAGGATCATTGCAAGTTCGAGACCAGCCTGGACTACAAAGTGAGCTCAAGGCCAGCCTGAACTGCGTAGGGAGTCGCTGTCTCAAAAAGACAAAGGCAGAGCAGCTGGCTCTCACCAAATGCACAACCAGCCAGTCCTGAGTCTCCCTTTTCAGCCATATTCCCTCCTCACTGTGCCCAAAACCCTCGACTTCCCTTATAGATCATCATTTGGCTCTCTGTGGGACCCAGAGTTTCCTAATAGGAGAATCTCAGTAAGGCAAATAGACCTCCAGGAGGCAGAACCAGCAGCAGTGCTAGAACTGGCTGCTCCGCAGCTCTGTCTCCCAGGGTGAAGACAGCAGCAGTTTGGTTCTCTTCTCTGTGCAGGCAGATGGTTTATTTTGTTTTGTTTGTGGTACCGGGGATTGAACGAACTCGGACCTTGTGCTTGCCAGGCAGACACTTACACCGCTGAGTTTTCTCCCCCGCCCTGCACAAGCAGATGGACAACAGTGCCACTTAGCAGTTCTCAGACTTCGGTCCCAGGGTTCCTTTCATTTACCATAAAAATGACTGGGGACCAAAGGAGGTTTGCCTACATCTATTGATATGAAGACCGTATCTATTAATATTTATAATATTAAGAATTAAAACTGAAGAACTTGCCAGACATGGTGGTCATACCTGTAATCCCACACTCGGAAGGCTGAGGTAAAATGATTGCCATGAGTTCAAAGCCAGCCTGCCCTACGTAACAAGACCTTGTCTGAAAAAAAAGCAAAAATGTAGCATTCCCATCTCCCGCATCATCTATTCCTTATTTATCTTTTTCTCCATAGGCTTTGTCACTGATATATATTTACTTTGTTCATTTATTTTCTGTCCCTTTGCATTTGGATGTAAGAGCAGAGATTTTGTCAGTTTTGTGCATTGCTAGATCACATCACTTTAGAACAGAGGCCCAAAAACGGTGACTACTTGTAGAAAAACAAAAGAATAAATACAAATACTATTCAGCTGTTCCTACTAAAACTAGTAACTAGCCAGGACAGTGGTGTACATCTGTAATTTCAGCATTCTGGGGGGCTGAGGCAGGATGATAGCAATTTTAAGTCCAGCCTGGTTAACTTAGTGAGTTAGCAAGACCCTGCCTCCAAATAAAAATAAAAGCCCAGAGCGATGGTGCATGTCCGTAGACCTGGCAATCAGAAGGCCAAGGCAGGAGGACTGTTACAAGTTTGAGGCCTGCCTGGAATACATAGGGCAATCCTGTCTCCAAAGCCACAAAAAATACATAAGGACTGGGCTATAGCTCTGTGCAAAGTCTCTGGGTTTAAGCCCCCGTTCTGGGGAAGGGGGGCTTTCTGTATTTACTGTTATGAATAGGTAATGCACACACATGGTTCAGGTTCATGTGGAGAGGTACCGTGTTTTACAGGATCTCTCAGGCTCATGCATTGAGAACAGTTAAGAAGGAACGATAGAAGCAAGGCAGGAGATACAGTAATAATTCAGGGAGACTTGGAGAAGTGCAAGCAGGGTATGCTTATTGTAAAAATGACACAGACACAGCTAGAAGTACTTAGAAGGGTGAGCCAGCAGGGTTTGCTAACTGTCACACCTGGGGCATGCGCTCAGGAGGAGTCAGCCTAGTGAAGATCACCCTGCTTCTGTGCCCATCCAAAGCAGGTTATGCCTGGCTTCCCTCCTTCATAGACACATGGAAAAATCAGGACACTTTCCAGAATAGAGACTTGCTTTCCTCTCATTTGCCTGCTTCCTGCTCTGAAATCAACCCGTAATAGAAAGCAGGGTCTGTTAAGTATTACTTTATGATTTTCCTTCCTGTCCTCTTACTCAGCTGTCTCCCCTTGGAACCCTGTAGAAAGTGTTACACTTCAGCAAAATGTGTTTCCTTTGACATTTAAACAAGTCTTTTCCACGTTAGAATTTTCCCTTTCCTTCTCTCATTTCCAGCACTGTCTGACCTGTCTCCGGCTCATTCGTTTATTGCTGAAGTTCGGAGATTACTCCAGAGGAAGCCACGTTTATAAACACGTGTTCCCACCTGTTGTTTCCAGAGCAGGCGTAGCATCCGTCTTCTGACTATACCTGTTTTCTCTGCAGCTGTGCCCACCCACCCTATAAGCAGGGTGCTGGCTCAAGGTCTCACCTTGTCTAGAAGTCAATGGACACTGGCCTTGGTGAAATCGTTATGCAGTGAACAAAGCTGTCCTTCCCTGTGGTGAAACAGCGCTAGAATTCAGTTGGCCAGAGAAAATGAGGTTTTGCTGCTTTCCTAGGACACAGTGCCATTTCCTTGAGATGCCGGGCCTGGAAAGGGTTGGGATCCCTGTCCACTGTCATCCTGTGTGTGTCTTTCTTGCAAGGTGAAGTAAAGGGGCAGTCTAAGAAAGCTGTGTGGTGAGAGTCCAAATAATTTAATAGAAACAGCCGTCTCATGCCTTAGAGTCGGATTTGATCACATTCATAGGAGACCTTCAGTAAATTACTTATCCTTTCTAGACTTTGATTTTCTCATCCAAGTAGCTTTAACAAAGGTGAAAGAAAAGTAAAGTGATTCAGAACACTAGGCATGGTAGCACATGCATGTAATCCTAGTTCTCCTGAGGCTGAGAGAGGAGGACTACAAGTTTGAGATCAGTCTGAATAATGTAGTGTGACCTTTCTCAAAAAAAGTGACTAAGACTGTCAGTATTTAATAAGATAATGTTGAAACCCTACACACATACAAAGTTGGTGTTTAACAAATATTTTAATTAGACTCCAGCTGACTAAACTGAAGTCCTTTACTGACCTAATTTCACTAGAATGAGATTCTTTTGGTAGGAGTAAACCCCCACCCCATATCCCTTATCTGATTTTATTATAGAGCGCCCTGAATTCTGATTCCACAACCAGCAAGCTAAGTGAAATATTTTTCTTTTCTTTGAGACAGTGTTTCTCACTGCAGTTCAGGGACTGGCCTTGAACTCACTATGTGGCTCAGGCTGGCCTTATAGTTAGAGTGATCCTCCTGCCTCAGACACCCAAGTGCTGGGATTACAGCCATGTTCCACCATGCCCAGCTAAGTAAGATCTTTTTAAAGAGTTTTGGGTTCAGGTCCTGTTAGCACACAGTTTTGTCCAAACCCTCTGTGTTGTACTGTGGACCAACTTTCTTATTAAAATCTTGGCATTACTTCTCATTTTAATACTGCTTTATTGATGAAAATCTGAAATTCAAGAGGCCAAATGACTTGTTCAAGCTTAACAGTGTTCCAGAGCAAGGTTTTGAACTACAGTTTTCTGACAAGTCAGTGTTCTTCACACAGAACTTTACGTTTAAGAAAATGAATATAGAGCTGAGTACTTACTTTGCACAGACCCTTCACGTGTTGGTTCAAATAGTGTTTATTAGTGTGTAACCAAAGAGCAACAAAAAGTTAATTCTAGATTCCCCAGGCTCATTTTCTACAAACAGAAAAATGTGCCTTGGGATTTCTTGTCAAGATGGCTTACAAATCCGGGCATGGTGGTACACACCTGTAATCTCAGCACTTGGGAAGCTGAGGCAAGAGGATCAGTGCGAGTTCGAGACCAGCCTAGGCTACAGAAGTGAGCTCAAGGCCATTGTGAACTGCATAGTGAGACCCTGTCGTAAAAAGACCAAAAAAAAAAAAAAAAAAGACAGCTTATAGGTTTCAAACTTGTTTTTGTTTTGTTACTGTTGCTTTTGTGTGTGGAACTAGAAACTGAAGCTAGGGCCTCACACACTCTAGGATAGTCCTCTACCTCTGAGCGGCATCTTCAACCCACAGAAGCAGGCTTTAGAAAAAAAATTAACCACCTGACCCAGGGATGCTGGCACATGCTTGCAGTCTCAGCACTCTGGGAGGCTGAGGAAGCAGAATTTCAAATTAAAGTCCAAATTGGCAAGACTCTGCCTCAGAAAATAAAGGGTCAGCGAAGTAGTACAGTACAGAGACCCTGGGTTCAATCCCCAGTCCACCAAAACAAAAACAACACGCCAGAAAACAGATACAGAAAGGAAAAATTAAAAAAACAGAACTGAGGGAGCCGGGCATGGTGGCACACACCTGTAATCCCAGCACTTGGGAGGCTGAGGCAGGAGGATTGGTATGAATTTGAGACCAGCCTGGGCTACAAAAGTGAGCCGAAGGCCAGTGTGAACTACATAGCAAGACCCTGTCTCAAAAATACAAAATAGAAAGGAAGACAAGACAAGACCTGAGGGGATTTAGTTTTGTTAAAATCATTTTGTTTGTTGGTTTGTTAGTTTGTTTTCAGACGTGGTCCAGGTCCTGCCATGTAGTTCAGGCTAGCCTTGAACTCACCATGTAACCCAAGGTGGCACTGAACTTCATGGTGATTCTTCTGCTTCAGCCTTCTGAGTGCTAAGATTACAGACATGCGCCACCATGCCCAGTTTAACACAGCTGTTGCTGTTTTCATATCACATGACTGCAAAAGAAGTAGAATAGCTGTAACAGTTTTTCAAAAGATGAATAAAATGGGAGGCTTCCCAGTATTTGGGACTTCTATAGCCACGGTATCTACCTCTGTGTGGTAATGGCACAGCAGTAAACAAGTAGCTTAATGGAACAGAACAGAGAACCCAGGAGGAGACTCATACACATGTGTCCAGCTCACATCACAAATGTCCAGTTCTTTGGGTGAAAGACAGCCTTCGCAGGCCTGCATGATGTTACATGCCTATAACCCAAGCACTGGGGAGGCTGAGGCAGGAAGATCGCTGTGTCCCATGCCCCCTGGGCTACATAGGAACTTTAAGGCCACCCTGAACTACAGTGAAGCCCTGTCTCCAAAAAAAAAAAAAAAAAGGACCTGTACCTAATACATAGAAGAAATAAAATAATAAAAATAAAGAAAAGGGGGAAAACTGATCTTGATCCATCAAATGGGAAAATGTGAAATACAGTATAGAATTAAAACAGAATTTAAAATGTTCTGGGTTGGGCCGAAGATATAGCTCACTGGCATAAGCACCTACCTAGCCAGTGCAAGGTACTGAGTTTGATCCCCAGTACTGCCAGAAAAAGGAAAAGAAAAAAAAAAAAAAAGTTCTGGGAAAAGCCACTAAACTGATGGAATAACAAGCTACAAAGTAGGAGAAAGCGGTAACTAGAGAGTCTGATGTTTGGAATACAAAGGGCTCTCAAAACTCAGTAGTCAGGGGCCAGGGAGATGGCTCCATGGCACAAGTACCTGCCTAGCAATTGCAAGGTTGTGAATTTGAACCCTGGTACCAACCAAAAAAAAAAAAAAAGTCAGAAACAAGCACTGAGAAATGGTCACAGACTCGAGCACTTTCACCAGAGGTCTGACGGACGGCAACAGAGGCTGGCTCCCACCATGCGTGGGTGGTGTACAGGCCTAGAGACCAGCCTCAAGGGACTTGTGGACTAGATCCCGTCTCTAATTCTATGAATATTTTGAAATGGGGAGACAGGGTCTTGCTGAGTGGCCTAGGCTAGCCTCAAATTTGGGACCCTACCTCAGCCTCTTGGTGACCAACAAGATTGAATGAACTAGGAGATAGTTTTCTTCCTCCTCCTCCTCTTCCTCTTCTTTTTTTTTCCCACAGTACTAAAAATTGAGCCAGGGCCATAAAACTGAGCTGCGTTCCAGCCCTTGCACCCCTTTGTTGAAATGAGGTCTCCCTGAGGTGCCAGGGCTGGCCTCAGCCCCCTAGCCTGCCAGGCTGGAGGGCATACACTACCATGCAGGCTCACCTGCTAATAAACTAACAGTAACAGTATGACCCAACAGTTGCAGTCCTGGGCACTTATTCTGGGCACTTATTCTAGAGGAAAGAAAACCTATCCTCACATAAGAACCTATTTTTAAAAAAGCCTGTATGCAAACATGCATAGCAGACGTGCAAGTCCTAAAATATTGTGTGATCACATTTATGTAACATTCTTGACACAGTTACAGAGACAGGAGGCAGGTTAGCATTTAGCAGAGGAGGATGTGGGGCTGGGCGCAGGGGTGCATGGAGTACTCCCAGCACCCTGGGGGCTGAGGCAGGGCATCACAAATGCAAGCCCACCTCAGGCAGTTGGGCAGTTTCGCATATGTGCTGCTGAAGCAAGCACACAGTTTGGCAGCTTAGACCCCCACCTCCAAATAGCTCCTAACAAAGGACTGAGTATGTAGCTCAGTGCGAAGACCCTGGGTTCCATCCCCAGGACAACCCATGGGGAGAATAACAGCAGCAGCCTGAAAAGGGCAACACTGGAGGCTCCTTTGTGGTGCAGGAAATGTTTGTGTCTCCAGTTTATCACTGGTAGCTTCCTAGTTGAGATATTATACTGCCATTAAGGTATAACCGGGGGCTGGGGAGATAGTTCAGGGGCACTGGTGCTTGCCTGGCAAGGGCAAGGTCCTGAGTTTGATCCCCGGTTTTGGGGGAAAAAAAAGGAATAACCATGGAGAAACTGACTAAAGAACATGTAGCCTCTTAGTGCCTTAAAACTATAGGTGGATTTATAATAATCTCAATTGGTGTGTGTGTGTGTGTACACGTGCGTGCACGTATGTGCATGTATGTGTCTGTGTGTGTTTTAGTAAAGCTCTACAGGGTCTCACTACGTAGATGGGACTCATAGTGATCCACCTGTATTCATCCTCCCAAGAGTTGGCATTACAGGTGCGTGCCACCAGGCCCAGGCTCAGTTGCCTCCCTGGAGGGCAAGACCAACATGGCACCCAGGGGATCAAAAACCCCAGGCTACTGCATCTGCCTAAGCAGGAATAATCTCAAATTTTAAAAATTAAGGGCTGGGGAGATAGCTCCGTGGCACAAGTGCCTTCCTGGCAGGGTCATGAGTTGGAATCCCGGTCCTGAAGGAAAAAAAAAAAAAAAAGGAAAATTTTAAAAGTTAGTTTTTGGGCCGGCGAGATGGTTCAGTGGTCTAAAGCGCCTGCTTAGGAGGGCTCAGGCAACTGCGGGGTCTGCAGTTCGATCCCCGGCACCACATGCTGCGCCAGCGCCACCACCAGGGCAGGCTGAGCCAGCCACAAAATGAATAAATAAAGAAACACAACAAGCAAACAAATAAATAAATAAAAATTAGTTTTAACAAATCAACCATCAACACTTTTGGTTTTTTTTGTTTTGTATTTTTGAGACAAGGTTTTGCTGGTAGTCCAGGCTGACCTCAAATTCATAGCAATTACCCTGCCTCAACCTCCTGAGTGCTGGGATTACAGATATTCACCACCATGCCCAGCAGCCATCAGCACTTGAATGCACATCTAATAAACTTAATTTGTGATACAGATAGGCCCTAATAAGTGTATTTAGTATTCTTAAATAGAAACAGAAGTAACCTCTTTTAAAAATGAGATGCAACCTTGAATTAAGCAGCCAGAAACTAATATTAGGTAAATGTGAAAAATTAACGTTTAAAATCTTAGAAGAGGGGTGAGATGGCTCAGCGGTCTGACACGCCTGCTTAGGCAACAGCAGGGACTGTGGTTCTATCCCCGGCAGCACATGCTGCACCAGCCCCACCCCCAGCACAGGCTGAGCTGGCCATAACATATATAAATAAATAAAAATAAAATAAAGTTTAAAAAAAAAAAGATTAAGAAAAAACTTTTTAAAAAGTGGGGGGGTGGCGGCGAGATGGCTCAGTGGTCTAAAGCGCGTGCTAAACTTAAAAAAAAAAAAAATTTAAAAAAAAATCTTAGAAGAGCTGGGGGGCTGGGGCACACCTATAATCCCTGCTCTTGGAAGGCTGAGGCAGAGGGGTCACCTTGAGTGAGAGGTCGGCCTGGACTACTTGGCAAAACCCTGTCTCAGGCAGTGACTCAGTGTTCGTTTTACAAGTGCGAAATAATCCCTGAAGTCTGGTGTACAGGCCTGTAATCCCAGCATTCAGGAGGCTGAAACAGGAATAGTGTGCATCCTGCATAGAGAATGTAGCCCCCCAAGGAGACCTTATCTCAACATGAAAAATTGAAGGAGTGGAGAGGTACCCTGTGCTGGAATCAGTACAACTTAGGACACCCAGGGTTATAGTTCATTGAAAAAGCTGTGGATTCAATCCCCAGTACAAGAAGGCAAAGAAACTATGAAAAAAAAAAAACCCAAAACTATTAACATAGAGACAGAAGGAGGAAAGTCTTTTGAAATATGACAAAAACGGGGGACACCCACTAGGGACCCCCATCCTGTCTCTCTCTCAGACAGGAGCTTTCTTTCCCTCAATAAATATGTTCTGCTCATTACCTCCGTTTGTTCCTAAAATTCATTCTTCGGTTTTAGAGAAAACGAACTTGTCCCAGGAAATATCTTTCCGTGCAATCCGGTTGAGTGTCTGAACTCAAGAGACTTTTCTATACCACCCGTTCCTAGACCATTCTCGGCAATGGGGAGGCTGACACGGGAGGATCACTGAGTGAGCTACGCAGAAAAACCCTGTACCAAATAAGAGGAGGGGACAGCCCAGGAACCTGACTGGCAGTGGCTTTGCAGCCCATCCCGCACAGCCTGGAGTGTTCTTAACGTCCTACGGAGGAGCCTAAGGGAACGCACAGGCTGGGGTCTCACTCTATAGTTTGGCCGGCCTTGGACTCTTATCCCCCTGTCTCAGCCTCCCAAAGTGCTAGAATTACAAATGAGAGCAGAAGATGGACAAAGCCAGTGGAAGAGGGACTGTTCTCTCCAGGGTAGAGCAGGGCATTCAGATCCTGGGCCTGGACTTCTCAGAAGAAGGAGAAAACTCCAAGGAAGCCAAGAACATACCAGCGCGAGGACCTCCACAGAGCCAAGCTTTAAATTCATACAGAGTCCAGTTAAGCAATGGCAGCTCACAACATTACCACTAGCCCACTGCCCCCACATGGACGCCCAGCCCTCTTCCCTGGTGGTACTTGTTTTCACCACTAGGCTGCATCTTCTGGTTTCTTTCAGCAGTTATTTAAAAACTACTTCTTGTGTTCAATCCCCAGTATTGCAAAATAAAAATAAATAAGCAAAAAATAAAACTTAAAAAAAAGGAAATATGACAACTCAGAAGCCATAGAAGACTGATAAGCATGATAATACAAAAGTAAATAATTTCTACATATTATTAACCATTTACAAGTGGCAAGCTGAAGGAACACAACTGACTCATTTTGCATGCAAAACCTTTACTCTGGTATATTCAAAATTACAGACAAGACCAGGGATATAGCTCAACTGTATAAGCAAGCACAAGGTTCTGAGTTCAATCCCCAGTACAAAAAAAAAAAAAAAAAAATTGCAGACAGAAGTGAGGCAGGCCTGTAATCCCAGCAGTATAGCAGTCTGGGAAGCTAAAGCAGGGGGATTGCTTCGAGTCTTACCTGAGCAATTTAGTGCCTTAGCAAGTCCCTGTGTCAAAAATTTTAAACAAAGAGGGATATAGGTCCATGGGAAGGCATTCAGTTCAGTCCTGTTGTAGGCAGTGCTTACAAGAGAATGGATTTAATATAGAACACATAGTTTATAGGATTATCTTATAATATTCACCCAAAGAATCAAATGCAAAAGAGTATAGGAAATCCGTCTGCACATTACAGACCACAGAATCCAGCTGAGGGCCTGGGTCTTTTTTGCAAGTCTGTACCATGGATCTGTGGTAGGACAGCCCAGAGGTCAGTGGTGGAAGCTAGGAAGTCTGCACCAGCAGGATGAAGGATCCATGCTGGCAGGCCTAGGGGTCTGCACTGGAGCCAGGAAGGGACGCTCGAGATGAGGACCAGCGCTCCCCTGAAGAGAACTGGGCCATTCTCAGTGACAACAAATACCCAAGCTCCTCTGACTGTAGGAAAGCCAGTTCATGTCAGGAAGACTAGAGTGAGAAGCTTCTCCAGGAGAATCACCAGCACCCCATCTTCTCCAGTTCTGTTTTTATGCTGTTGGCAGCAGTCCTCAAGTGGGCCTTCCACAACCAGCAGCGTGCCGATTCAGTACAGCTGAGCATTACAAGGTGTTTATTACGGAATGACAAGCTAGCTCAGCAGACTAAGTGCCTAAGCTGCCCAGGCAAGCACAGGGACCAGGGTTTGATCCCTGGCACCATATGCTACACTAGCCCTGCTGTCGAGAGCACTGAGCCAGCCAATGAGTCTGGGCATGATGGTGGCGGCAGTGCACGCCCACAATCCCAGCACTGGGAAGCCTGGAAACAGGAGGATCACTATGAGTTCAAGCTGTGTAGTGAGACCCTGTACCAAATAAATTTTAAAAAACAAGGTGCTCATTAGTTAATCCACAAATTACTAGCACCAAAATATTCCCCAAAAAGTTGGAAATTCTAAAAAGTCTTAAATAGACAGTAAACTGGAAAGGAAATACAAATGTCTTAAATACACTGGTTATGTGTGTATATATATGTACATGCATGCATGTGTGTTACTCAGGGCTTAACTGATTGCCTTTGCACTGAGGTATTACCAGTCATTTTATTTTGAGACAGGATCCTGCTAGTTGCTAATTTCTCCAGCCTGGACTGCAGTTTGCAGCTCCTCCTACCTCAGCCTCCCAGAATGCTGGTGTTCCGGTGTGCGCTGCCATGTCCCACACCCATTGATGCCTCTGAGAATTGGAAGGCTGAAAAACGATGACACTTCATTTTATTTTAGGGGTTTTTGGCTGACTTTTAGAGCATAACTACATTACCCACTCAAAAACATTTTTATGTTTGTTTATTTTGGTACCAGGAAGTGAGTTTAGGACCTTGGCGCTTGCCAGGCAGGTGCTTGTGCTGCTGAGCTATATCTCCAGCCCACAAAAATGTTCTTAAATAAATGTGAACATGTCAGTAATGTTCATCATGATATCACTTAAGAATAAAAATGCACCCCCCAAAACCCTAAGATGTTCCCCAACAGGAAAACATACAAACTGTGATCAAATTACATTGAAGTTAATACTTCAGTGAGCTCAGTAAAAATGAATGGATTTAGTGTTTTGTGTCAGTATGGATAAATCTCCAATTTGTAGCCTGAGGTGAGGAGTGGAAGTTGTGCTGCACCATATCTATGTAAAGTGTGAAAACAGTAAATAATGCTTTTTACTATGGTGTCTTATTCTTTAGAAAAGAAATGCATACAAATGTGATACAAGGTCTTGGGGCAGCATACTGCATACACTGCTTCCTGTTGGCCCAAGCATCTGAGCCGCTGCCCACTCCTGCAGCCTCAGTGCTGGTCGTTCCCTGGGATCGTTCGTCCTGGGTCCATGGGGCCTTAAGCACCTCCTGCAGAAGGCAAAGTGATGCCCAGTCACTAGCAGGACTTACGCAACTCACACCTCCGTCTTCTCATTTCCCAGGGATGCTGGTGGTAAACGTGACATGGAGGAACAAGACTTACGTAGGTACCCTACTCGACTGCACGCGACACGACTGGGCACCCCCACGGTGAGTCTCACCACCCACTAAATGAGCAGCATACCTTTTCTTGTGTTTCAAATCCAAACCCTTACACATGCTAGAGCACAGTGTTCTACCATTTATACTCCCAGCTTGAAGGGTTTTTTTGTTGGTTTTTTTGTTTTTGTTTTTTTGACGGGAATGGGATTCAAACTCATGACCTTGCATTTGCCAGGCAGGCACTTGTACCATGGAGCTCTCTCTCCAGCCCCTGAGCAGCATACCTTTATCTGGGTACAACTGTTTGCCGTCTTTAAAGGATGGTAAGGACACAGAGATAAGAGAAGACGTGGTATTTATCTAGCATTTTTAAAAAGGTAAATAAAGCCCAGGAATATAGCTCAGCAGTGCAACACTTGTCTGGCAAGCACAAGGTCCTGAGTTCAATTTCTGGTACAAAAAAAAAATAAAAAGGATAAATAGGGTGGGTGCTATGATACACCATCTCAGGAAGCTGAAGCAAGACTGCAGATTTACACCTCATCTAGGCTACTTAGCAAGACTCTGAGGTACCCAGGTGTTGGGTGGAAGAGAAGGTAGCAGAGTGAAGAAATTCCTCTTAAGCCCCTACATACATTCTCTTCTTGTAGCCAGTCAGCAGATATTTATTGGTGACGCCTTATAAGGATAGCTGTTTTTCAGAAACTTAAACCCAAGAAAATTTTCAGTTTTATAAGTTTTTATTGGCTTCGCGGGATCTTTTCAGTAACTTGACTGATACTAACATTTTAGGGTTGGGGTGTAGTTCACAGGCTGATACACACAAGGCTTTGGGTTCAATCCCCAGTACATCACGCGCAAAAAGCTTTGGAATTAAAAGAAAGATTAGGGGCTGGGGAGATAGCTCCATGGCACGAGTGCCTGCCTGGCAAGTGTAAGGTCATAAGTTCGAACCCCGGTCCCGCAAAAAAAAAATAAATAAATAAAAGATTAACCTTTCAGTGTGTGGCATCTTGCAGTTTGTTCCTAAAATTAGAACCCAGTTTGCCAGAGGGATGAGGGACCTAAACGTCAAGGAGTCCTTCACAGTCAGTGTGCAGAGAGCACCCCCCAGAGCTGCATGTTGAATGCAGCTGCTGCACGCTCACAGGTCCCCTAACAGTCACAGGCACTGCAGGAAAGGTTAGTTCCCAGCATCCCACAGGCCTAGGCAAGGGCCTAGGCTGTGGCCCACCTGGGCTGTAGAAACTATGTTACCAAGTCAGACATAGTGATGCACTTGGAGCCACAGCTACTCCGGAGGTCGAACTCAAGGCCAACCTCGGTGACATAGTGAAACCCTCCACCTCAAAAGAAAGAAAGCGAGGTGGGGGAGAGGGAGAGCAAGAGATACAGAGAGGCGCTAGGTGTGGATTTGCCCACCACAGGCAGCACCATGGGAAGATGAGGCAGCAGGATGGAGCCCAGCCTGAGCAGTGTAGTGATTGCTTTTTCTGCCATCACTGTGGCTTCCAGAGTCTTAGAAACAATCTATTCCATGTCCCCCTAGGACAAGTCAAAACTAGGTCTAAATAGGAACTAACCTTAGCTAAAGATTTAATTTTAGATAGTGCTTTTGGCTCCATGAAACGCAAATTTAGGATCAGAAGTGTCTCTTAGGTGCAAATCTCCAAACACTGAAGTAATGCGTATCCTGTCAAATCGGATGTCTGTGATAGATTTCAGGGCCTCCTAAATGGGTAGGGGCTTTTTCTCCTGTGTGGATCTCTGTGGTAAGGTGTTTAGAGAACAGCTGTGGCTAAAAGCAGAGGCAGATTCTGGTCATGGTGATCTGTCAGACCTGTAACTGTCGAGGATCACAGCAGGTCTGGCCTCAGTGTCTGTCAGACCTTTAAGTCCTTCCTGAAACCGTGATTCTGGCCACATCGCTGCCTTCACCCAATAGAACAAACTTCAGGACTTTAGAGAGGGAGGTTAAGGAGAGGGTCCCACAGATGTGTGCCTAACAACCTGGGAGCTCTTCATTAACACGGTCTCACACCATCAAAAGTCCTTTTAGCAAATCATATTTATAAAAAGTAATAACCATCATCCAAAAGTTTCTTCAGGGGCTTTAGCTAAACTGGCTTAAAGATGTTTCCTGAATTTGAGCATGGTGGCACGCATGCCTGTAATCTCAACACTGGGAGGCTGAGGCGTGATGATCATTGCGAGTTTGACACCACCCTGGGCTATAAAGTGACCTCAAGGCCAGTCTGAACTGCATAGACAGACCATGTCTCTCACTGGGCCATATCTCAGGAACACAGCACCTACTGACAAGCACAAGGTCCTGAGTTTGATTCCCAGTACCCAAAAAGAAATGTTGTGTTTTTTAAATCTGCTATGATAGCAACACACTGCACTCCCAGCACTGGAGAGGCTGAGACAGGAGGATTAGGAGTTTGAGGCATCCTGGGCTATATCATTTAAAAGCCAGCCTAAACTACATAGTAAGACCCTGTCTGAAACAAAAGAATTGAGACAATTGAAAGAATTGAGACAGGGAAGGGGCAAAAAGGATCAAGAGGCCACGCGTGCTAAGTACCAATTTCCCCATGATTATATTTTCTGTGGATCACAAACATACATTAATTTAAGAAAAATCAGAGCAGGGAAGAAGCCAGGTTGAAAAGCCAGGCACATGTGTATAATCCCAGCACTTTGGAGGCCAAGTTTGAAGCCAGCCTGGGCTACAAAATGAACTCAAGGCCAGCCTGAACTACATAGTGAGACCCTGTCTCAAAAAAGACGGGATGGGGGCTGGGGAGATAGCTCCGTGGCACAAGTGCCTGCCTGGCAAGTGCAAGGTCATGAGTTCGAATTCCCTGGTCCTGCCAAAAAAAAAAAAAAATGTTAAAAAAAAAAAAAAGGGCCGGCGAGATGGTTCAGTGGTCTAAAGCGCCTGCTTAGCAGGGCTCAGGCAACCGCAGGGACTGCAGTTCGATCCCCGGCACCACATGCTGTGCCAGCGCCACCACCAGGGCAGGCTGAGCCAGCCACAAAATGAATAAATAAAAGAAACAAACAAACACAACAAG